>JADRCC010077742.1:0-16110 GCA_019843855.1 Hylomyscus alleni
GGGGGCATTTCAATCTCCTTAGTTCTCATATCAAATAGTTTTCCCTGACTAGGAGCAGGCCATCTTGTATTTCATTGTTATTATCATCAATGAATGACATCTTATGACTTTTAAAACACTTTAGACAGACCTTTGGCTGAGTTGAATTAGTGTCTACTCTTGGAGCAGTCCCAAATAGTTTTTCTTCCAACAGGTTCATCATCACTACTCAACATCCAGCAGCACCATGGTGGGGCAGAGGGCCCAGGACCCAGAAGGAGGCACTGGCATTGGAACCAAGCTCCCATGGGTACTGGAGTGAGTGGACCAGTCACTAAGCGCATTCTTTCCCTTCCTCTTCTGTAAAGTGGAGAGTAACAGCGCCTGAGTGTCAGCGCCATTTTCTCTACTGACATGCAGACCTTGCTTTGCACACGTCTGACAAGTAAGAAACGAAAACTACCATTAACTGTGACACCCCACTGTATTTCTCCTCCCTGCCCCCTTACTTCGACAGTGAAGGTCATTTCCTAAAATCAAAAATGCCATCTTTTCCCACTGCTCTGCTTAAGAAAGATGAGCCTTAAACCTGGAAATCAGTCACACCTTGCCTGTCTCCACACCAAGAAGTCTGTCATCTACAAACCATAAATAATACCAGCAGCCAAACCTTCCTGCAACTGAAAGAGGCCATCAAAAAGAGATGGACATATCCATTTGCCTAAGAATTTCCAAAGAGTACACATGGTGGGACTCATGGCTCCAGCTGCCTATGTAGCAGAGGATGGCCTGGTCGGTCACCAATGGGAGGAGAGGCCCTTGGCCCTGTGAAGGTTCTATGCCCCAGTGTAGGGGAATGGCAGGGCCAGGAGGTGGGAGAGGGTGGGTTGGTGAGCAGGAGGAGGGGGGAGGGAATGGGGGGGGTTCAGAGGGGAAACCAGGAAAGGGGAGAACATTTGAAATGTAAATAAAGAAAATATCTAATTAGAGGGGGGGGACATGCTGCCATAGGGGGAGAAATGGGGATCATAAGTAACATCCTACGTTTTTGTCCTTATGAAAGCAGAACAAAAGTATGTAAAAGACCTTCAGGCCCCAAAGCTGTAGTGGGGTGGAGGGCTCGACCTCCCGGGCTGTTATCAGAAGCCTGTTCTTGCCACAATCCCAGATTTCAGACTACAGGCTCTCAACTAGGTTTTCTGTTTCATCAGGCTTTAATGTTCCCCCAAATTACCTGTGACAGCCCACTAGCCCCCTTCCAATTATTTCCCCCCCCAACACACACGGGTGAAGAAAGTTATCCTGATTGAGCCAAAACATTCCCAGCTTTCATTCTGCCCTTCTTTCATTAGGACCAGCAGGACTGACAGCTTGAGGACTGAGTCCTTCTGCTTTGCCTCTTGCCTGAGCAGGCACAGCAGCAGCAGCAGCTGGCCAATGCTGCCACCACCTGCCTGCGCTCAGCTCTAGCTGTCACAGAAGGACACCAAGTAACATTTGCCTTCCACAGTGCACTTGACATTGGATAGGGCTAAGGAGTGTGGATGACAGTAAATTGACATTTTCCTCGAACAGAACAGGCTGAAGAGAATGAAGGCCGCCACAACGGAGAATGACAGCTACATCCCTCTACTCTCAAAGAGAAGCAAGGTGCAGCAGTGGACTCTGACAGGTACAGTCATCTCTGGCCCTCTGTATCAATGACTTAAGTTATTGCTCAGACTTAAGTTTCCAAAAACATTCATGTCTACACTGCAGGCGAACGTTTTCTTCTGGTCACCATTCTCTATAAATGAAGCCATTTCCATAGCGTAAGGGGCCCTGTCTAAAGATGATTTGTGGTGTACGCCACAGAAAGGTTACATCACCTTATATCAAGGACTGTGCATCAGTCAGGTCGGTAGCTATAAGGATTCTTGAAACAAGTCACCCACAGATTCCAAGGAACAAACAAACTGCCATTTTCCTTTTAATGCTTTATATCCTTAATTTTAATTTAAGATATAATTTTAATTTTATAACTTATTACACAATCTGAAGAAATGTGACTATCACTAAACAAGATTTAAAAAAAAAAAAAACTAAAAAAAGGCAAAGTAAAGTATAGATTTGGGATGTCTATCTGCTCTCCACTACTGGTGAATCCATGCTGAGGGCACAGCGTGTGCTCTCTCATGGGAGGGCAAAACACAGAGGGGGAGGCAGAAATCAAGGGAGGAAAGGGCTTCACACGGCCAACTAGGCTCTGCCGCGGTCTTGTCTAACTTGTCGGGTTTTGTAAAATTTCTGCCCTGCACTCCTATCCATTCAGGAACATGGGCCATGTACTATTCTTAATCTAGGAAAGCCAAATGAACAAGAAATGTGAAATGAACGGCAATTGTCAATCTAATTGAAGACTTTTAACAAGGCACTAGAATCCCTCAAGATGAGCTGGATGGTCCCACCTAGTTTCTCCAAGTCAGGACCCAGATGGGCAGAGGTCACAGGCTATTCCACAAGGAGCCATACATAGTAGGGGAACCTGCGGCAGAAGTGGCTGAGTCCACGTGCTCTTCCACATATGAGCAGAGTAAGCAGCACTGGATGTTTGGCAGTGTGGTATAGCCAAGAAGAAAGACACATCTGTACCATGTTGCCAAAGAGTGATTATTTCTAATAATTCTATCATTCTAAGCATGAACGTTTCAGAACGCTCGTGCGTTATCTGGGTTTTATTTCGGCACAGGGATCTAAGAAGGAGTCACATCACCTGACACCCTGCACCTATGTGCCTCTGACGTGGGCAAGCCAGGTGCAAGGAGACCACATCTGTGTCACCTAGAGACAAAGCCACTGGCCACTGAATGGCAGTTCCAAACTGGCTGGCTGCATACCCTCAGTATTGACTTCGAAGACAGTGCAAATAGCACGTGAAATAGTTCACAGTAACTTATACTTTGCATGCTGGGACGTCTTATATCAAATGGAAAGGAAATAGGAAGCAAAAATTTGCCCACTACTTTTCAATTTTCCTCTTAAAAATGTCTTCTAGAAAAAGTCAAACTACACATGTGGCTTTTAACCATAATGTCCCCGGACAGCGGTGGTCTGAACCACTTTAACCACTGACTTTGAAGAAACTTAGATATCACAATAGCTGCCTTTGCAGATTTAATAATGCCACAGAGACAGTAGAAAAGCCACATCTTCCATATCCACTTCCAAGTGCATTTTGGGAGGCAAGATTACTCCATCTACCCCCTTGTGTGTTTCATTAATATGAAAACAAAATAACTGATACTGAAGCCTAAAACCTTTTCTCCAAAAGCATACATTTCTACATATTTACAGAATGTGTAATATGTAATACTTCACATGGTTAAATATGTGAGCAGCAGCTGCCGCCTAAAATATCCCCTCTGTGATTCCTCCTCGAATGGCGTCACCGCTCGGGCAGACTTCTGACAGTACCCAGTGATGTGCTCACTAACCGAAGGCTGCATAGCTCATGTCAAATGTGTGCCCAGCACGCTGGAGAATTACACTCCACTTGCTTAAAAGTCATCCCCCCTCCCCACCCCACTGAGTCACCAGGCTGTCTCTCTGTATTAATTCTTCTTCTACCCAAAGTAAAAAGTCTCACATTCCAGAGAGGGCTCGGCAATTAAGAACACTGGCTGCTCTTCTGGAGTCCCTGGGCTCGACTCCTAGCAACCACCAGTTGGTGGCTCACAACTGTTGCAGGGCATCCAGTGTTGTCTTCTAGCTGCTTCCATCACTAGGGCATGCACATTGGATACAGGCCCACATACGGGCGGAACTACTCCACATTCCAAACCAGCAATCGCATGTGATAAACATTTCAGAAACCTGTGTCTACGGGGATGCCTCGCTTTGACATGGAGAAATGAAGTAAAATCAACTTTATTTAAGATGTCTGGTTAAAGTTTTCATTCCCGCTGGTAGAACATCAGATGCTAACAATGAAAAGGATGAGGAGCCTCTGAAGTGCTCCAACCCCAAGCACACTGCTCTCATTTTAGACATGACTATCGCCCCAAGCACAAGTGACTCATGTGTTTGTGAACTCCATGGGACAGCATGACAAGTGAAGCCGGGAACACAGAAAAAGTCCCTAAGGGGAAAAGGAACTCAGCACATAGAGAAACAGTCTTGTGTAGTGGTGATTAACTGTGCTGTGTACGATGAGAAGATAGAAGAAAGAACCAGACTGGAAACACCAGAAAGCAGGTCAGCTATGGACTAGAGGGGCAGGTGACAGACGACACCACCAAGAAGTTCACAGGCACTGAATTGCTGGGATTGAATCTGGCTCTCAGCGGTTCCTCACAAGGTGACTGGGTTCCATTAACCACTCTGGGTTTTTTGTTAGGTTTGGTTTCCCCCATTGAAATTGTTCTTTGGAAGACACTACTGTTTGCTGGTCTCAAATGGTCGTTGGTTGTGCTGTCTCTTAAAATTCAGCATCCGCCTGTGTCTTGAAACCTATTTTCTGTTTATTTTCTTGACAGATCACACTTTTACCTTTCTATTCTTCTATTATTTTTCAATTTTCTTTGGGGCTTTAGCTCAAGCTCTGTAATTGTCTCACAAGTGTTGGGCTTGGCTCCCTTCCTATCCTGGGAGTACTGAAATCCCATCCTTCAAAATATTTACCTGACTGTAGAGAATGCTCCAGTACTGCATGACCTAACACTGGGCCTCTTGGAATATGTGTCTGCCTAGTAGATAAAACAAAGGAGTGAGGAGTCGGGGGTCCCATCAGGATGGATACTTGGGGAAGGTGGGGGAGGGGAGGCACCCGAGCCAGTAAAGATGTACAGCTTAGGACTAGTAAGTAGGCTATGCATACAGATTTGCGTTAAAAAAAAGAACTTTTGAGTCCAGGTCAACAGATGTGCCAAGTTCTATCTAGTTGTCACTGAAACTTAAAGAAGAGTGTGGGAGGCTGAAGTCACAAAGGAAGGTAAAGTAGCTTGTAAGGTAAGGAAGGCAACTGTAGCCAAGATTCATGAGTTTCGCCTTTCATTAAACTGTCAACCTGGGAGATGATGACATCACGAAGAAGATTTTTTTTTATCGCCAGAGGAGTCTTCTGGATATAATTCTTAATACAGGAAGCTTGTGAAATTCTATTATAGTGTTAGAACTTGGCAAATGATCCCCCAACCTCACTCTGGCATGGTGAATGCTTTGAGATGACAGACACAGAGAGCAAAGATTTCCTTGTGACCTTCCTCTTTGTCTCCCCTCACTCTTGCCATGGTGAGTCACAGAAATCAGAATTCCTCCTCTCTGAGGTGGCTCATAAACTAGAACTCCTTTCCCTGAAGCAATTTATAAAGCTTACAATACAACTCTAATTTTCCCCTGACTTTCTGCATAGGAGCTGGCCATAAAAATTCTGTTCTACCTTATCGGGCAGTAGATCACACAAGACCCACGTGCAGAAGGGGTCCTCCCTGCCCCACCCCTGGGAAGAATGGATCCTATAGGCAGCCCAAGAAGGATCTAGACAGCCTTGCTGGGCATCCACCTTCAGCCCAGGACCATTCACCCTTCCCTACCTAAGCACAGGAGTCATTCGTTTTCCCTGGATCTTTATGTCCTCGAACTGAAGCACTTGAATTAAGTAAATTCACTATGACTTTCTCTAGTTGCTTATCATCTATTCTGATCATCAGCTGTGACCCTTAAAGTAGAAAGAATAGGGCCCGCGACGTTTTCACTCCTGCGCTAGCACAGGCCCAAACACATCTCTGGAGATCCTGTAACCACTGCGGATTTAACAGGCATTGTGGGAAAAAAAAAAATCCATCACTGAATACACTTTGGAAAAAGACAGGATGGTTTTGTTATCTCCTGCTATGAAAGGCAGCATGACCTAACGCAACTTGGGGAGGAAAAGGTTTATTTAGCTTATACATCTCAATCACAGTCCATCACTGAGGGAAGCCGAGGCAGGAACTCAAAGAGGGTAGGCAGTAACTGATGGTTAGACCAAGGAGTGTTGCTTACTGGCTTACTCCCTGTGGCTTGCTCAGTCAGCATGCTTTCTCAAGCAACTTGGGAGGCAGAAGAGGGTGACACCATCCACAGTGGGCTCGGCCTCTCCACATCTCCACATCAATCATTTATCAAGACAATATCTCACAGACTTGCCTGTAAGCCATTCTGATGCAGGCATTTTCTTTCCAGATATGTCTACGTTTGTGTCAAGTTGATGAAAACCAACAAGCACACAGGCTTGTAAAACACATGTTTTTTTTTCCTTTATGCTACAACACTTTATAAAAAATTTTACAAGCTAATCATTGTAGCTCCTGAAGAAGGGTAAACATTATTTTCTCAACTAGGATATTCTACCAAGCAAGGGCCAAAGGAACCACTGATTTTCTCCACTCCAGTCTCACTCATGAGCATATAACGCGTACGCATTAGCATATACTACACTCCCAGTGTTGTGTCCAGGGCTCCCAGTTTATGAAAGGAGATTCTGCTGCTATCTTCGAGAATAAAGCATCATAATTAGGGAATTTAAGGGAAAAACCAAAGACAGAGGCCAAGGGGAGATATGAGACACGATAACCGTGGATTCTGCAATTTCCTCACAAATAACACAGAGGAGGGGCTGGGGAGACGGCTCAGTAGGCACAATGCTTGCAGCATCAGCATGAGGATCTGAATTGAAGTCCCAATTCTTACTTAAAATGCAGGGTGTGGCTAGTGGTACATACCCTATATCTCCTTATTAGGGGCTGGGGGGCAGGGACAGAAAGATCCTGGGACACCTTGGCCATCCAGTCTAGCCAAATCAGCATGCCATAGCTCAGTGAAAGGCTGAGAGGTTCTGTCTTAGAGAGAGAGAGAGAGAGAGAGAGAGAGAGAGACAGAGAGAGAGAGACAGAGACAGAGAGACAGAGAGAGAGAGACAGAGAGAGAGAGACAGAGAGAGAGAACCCAGGTGGAGAGTAATGGAGGAAGACACATGGGCTTGACCTCTGACCTCTCATACACACCTGAACATAAATGAGCATGCATGCACAGACAAACAAAAAAGTTATAAATGTCAACGAAATGAACTGACCTCTGAGACAACGCCGTGTTATCCAGTGCTGTACATTTTACTTCCAACAACAACAACAACAAAAAAGAACAGAGAATTTCAGCATAAACTACATATTTCTTCTCATTAAATATAACCAATTTTTAAGAGCAAATAGCAACGTGGCAAGACAGTGGCGAGGAGGAATTCTCCAGTGATAACTGCTTCACCCACACAGTAGTCGGAAAAGCTCCCAAGCACCACACTACCTTCACAAAAACCTAACAACTCGGGCGAGATGGCTCAGGGCCCGGTCAAAGTACAACAAAAAGAAGCTGAACAAGACAGGAAGGAGACATTTCCAAGTGCTGGGGACAAAGATAGCCTAACCTGGAAAGGGGGAGGAAATTAAATTAGACCTGAAACCCTGTGTCAGTCTTACCAGAGTGAAACCAAATATAAGAGAAACAGCTCCCGACCCTGCCCTAGGTCAACTCTCGGGGAACAAGAATTACCTCAATACACTGCTCTCCAGCCTCAGGCAGCTGAAACAGACTCAACCTGCTGGCCCGGCATGAGAGCTAGCCCAGAACTCTGACTCCAAGCTTATTACTAAGCCTCAAAAATGGTTTCTAGCACCAGGTGAAAAAAATCAAAGGACCCATAACTGGGCGAGACCTCACCAACTAACGGCCCCGTCATCTGAAACAGACCCGTACTCCAGAGGGGCAGACTCAAATCCTGGCCTTCCCCACTGCCTGCCTTGGAATTGGTCTGAGATGTCCCAAGATTGCACAGGTCCTTAGGGTGGTGAGACTCAGTTGTGACCCAGGTGAGCATCAGTGTTGGTGGCCAAAGTACCATCGCTTGTGGTGGCACAGCCATGCCCAAGCAAATACTCACGGAAAGAGCCTCTAGTCGTACATCCGTGCCACTAGCCACTATCTTGAGCCCCAGTATGAAAGACTCGTGTTTTGGCCTACATTCATTCCTTCTGGCTGTGGCATAAGCCTCAGCCTGAGACTGTACTGGCTCTTTGAGCTGGGGAATGTAAGTCCGACTCAGCCGGCATTAAAACTACCTTCCCCAGCACCCAACACCACGCCCATCTTAGCCCAGCCCAGTGCACCCCGTTTTCTGATTCATGACTCCAGCACTAGGCCTTGGAACCCAGGGCCAAGCGTGACGCTCAGAAAGTTTTAAAAGCTTCCACTCCCAGGTCTGTGCTAACAAGAGAGTCTGTGGACCTACCTTGGTGCCAACACAGACATTAAGTCCCCAGTCTATTAGGCTTGTGTTTGGGCCAGCATCACCTTTACCTGATTCTAATTGTCTTAGGCCATAAGTCTATTTCATCTATTCACAGCACATAGCATCACCAGCCATGGGGCTACTCCAGTACTGTCTGAAGTTCATAGCATGAGACAGCTTTGAAACATGAGTGCCCTCAGGCCTGATGCTGGTCTCTGTGAGCAAGTCGCTCCCCAGACCTTATAGCTAGGTTTGAGAGTTGATCATTGTTTTTACTTGGTTCAAGCTGAACTACATACCATATGGATTAGGAAAAGCATGAGCTTAGACTGCCCTCTAGTGGGAAAACTGTGACAACACACCAACGGTGAATGCCAGAACTGGTCATCTAACGCTGAAATGGCAAAAGCAGTTGCAGAGGAGGTGGGGAAACCTCTAGAGAGTTTCTCTAAGGAAAGGCACAAGTCAAATCAAAATACAAAGACTGGAATAAAAGCCTAAGCGTCAATGCTCAGGTGACATCAGACGATGTCACGAACCAACACCAAGAGAGAGCTGTCAGGAAACCAGAGTCTCAGCTACTGCAAATGTAAAAGCACAAGAAAGTAAGGACGGTAGGTGGGTGTGTGCAGAGGTTTTGACTACTGGTTTAAAAACAGCTGGTTTGAGAAAACTCAAGAAAAAGTAGAGAAAAAAATAATACTACAAGAGAGAAACAATAGGGACAAAAGAATTTTAATTATTTATTGATTTGATGTTTGTGAGAGGGACAGAGAGAATGGGAGGGAGAAAGGGAGAGAGAAAACACAAATCAATGGGTGCCACGACCCGCACGTGAAAGACAGAAGCCAACTTTTGAGAGTCATATCTTTTCTTCTACCATATGGGTTCCAGGAATTGACCTCAGATGATCAGGTGGGCAGCAAGCTCCTTCGCCTGCTGAGCTATCTCGTTCATTGGCCCATAAAGAAATAACAAGCCAGGCTATGTGGTGCATGCAGGAAGCAGAGGCAAGTGGATCTCTGCGCCTTGAGGCCAGCTTGGTCTACAGAGTGCAATCCAAGACAGCTAGGGCTATTCAGAGAAACCCTGTCTCAGAAAAAAAAAGAAGAAGAAGGAAAAGAAAAGAAAAAAAGAAAAACAAACAAACAAAACAGAAATACTTTATTTGAAAATTAACAGCAAAATTAAAAACAGAAGTCAGGCCGTCAAGGGCAGAGCAGGTAGGTGGTCCTGGTAGATGTCTCCGTGAGTAAAGTGCTTGCCACAAAAGCCTGCCGACCTGAGTTTGAACCCTAGATATGGATGCTGTTTGCATGGAGAACCAGCATGCTTTATGTACTCTCAGTCTATGGCATGTCATTAGAAAAAAACTGAGCAATGTTTGCATCACTTGTCTATCATTTTTACATTTGTTTATTTGTTTTTTATACATTTGTTTTTCTATTTATTTATTCTGCAAACTATATATCTGACAAAGGGTTAATATCCAGGCTGAATAAGGAATTCTGAAGATCTCGACCACAGAAGCACAATCCAGTTTAAAAAAGATCAACTGCAGGGCTGGTGAGATGGCTCAGTGGGGAAGAGCACTGATTGCTCTTCGGAAGGTCATGAGTTCAAATCCCAGCAACCACATGGTGGCTCACAAACACCTGTAATGAGATCTGACACCCTCTTCTGGTGCTTCTGAAGACAGCTACGGCGTATTTACATATAATAAATAAATATATCTTTTAAAAAAATCAACTGCAATAAGCATTTCTCAAAAGACAAGAATGGCTCTCTTGCTCTTGCCTTCTTGTTCCCTCTCTGTCCCCTCGCCCCTTCCCTCCTCTCTCCCCATTCTCTTTCCCCCTCTCTCTCCATGTGCTCATGGCTAGCCTCTACTTCTCTTCTCTGCTTGCTCTCTCTCTCTCTGCCTTTCTCTGTCTCTACTACTCTCTCAACTCCCCTCCCCATGCCCTAAATAAACTCTATTCTATACTAAAGAAACAAACAAACAAACAAACAAACAAACAAGGAAAGAAACAAAGGAAGAAACAAAGAAAGACAAAAAGGAAGGGAGGGAGGGAGGTAGGAAGGCAGGCAGGCAGGCAGACAGACAGACAGACAGAGAGACAAGAGTGGAGGACTGGTCTGTGTGAGAAAGTCCAACACCACTAATACTCAAGAAAATGTTAATCAAAACCACAATGAGGCAGTAGATTTCCTTAGTAAGAAAGCTACTGTCAAAAATGACTAACAGGGAGGCCTGGCGATAGTATTTTTGTTTTTATGTATTGGTTTTAAAACAATTTTGATTAATAAACAACAGCTATGACAGGATATGTGGAAATATGTCAGCTAGTATTTGAAAAAGGAGTCAGCCATCTGCGAAAATCTTTATCCAGTGACGGCAGTGTCCTTACTCTGCACCAGAACGTGGTGCAGCACTGTTGACATAGAAGGCTGAGTGCTTCCCTAGAGGGCAGGAGAGCCCTTCTCAGCCTCGGGGCTCATGACTCTCACCAGACAGGCATTTATTTGAGAGGAAGGGAAAGACTGGAGCTGAAGATAAAACTCCCCCAGGGAACCCAGTCAGGAAGACAGATGGGTAAGGGAGAGAACAGATTCTCTCTCAAGGACCTACCGTTCCATCCCCACCGCAGGCCAGAATTCGCAGATTTGGTACCTTCCTGTATAGCTCTAGCCTGGAAAGGGAATGGAAGACAAGGTAAGCACGTGGGTCTTTGTAGAGAGGAACTGCAGGGCACGACCCTCAGAGAGCATGCGTGTTCCTCCACTGCCCACAGAGCCAAGGCAAACTGACTCCTGCCACTGAATCAGAAACCAGAGGTCTCGGATGCTCCACGACCAACACAGGGTAGGAGAACTCCCATAATTCCTCTCAATCCACTTTATCTTTGCTGTCTAGGATTTCACTTCCTTTCTTCTTTCCCTTTTCTGTCACTCTCCCTTCTCTTTTCTCAGAGTGGGAAGAGAACTGATTAACTGGCAGTCAGTAATCTTGACGTTCCCTCCTTATTTCGTCTTGACTAGCTTTTCCTGAGTCTGTTTACCCTTCAGATCTGTACCTCCCGCTCTTAATCCTGATAAAGATGGAGAAGATTCATCACTGCCATTACTTCGGTGAGCGTGAGTCTACCTTGGCTCGCTCGCTCACAGTCTGTCCTCCACCCTCAGCCTGAACTGGGGGAGCCCGTGGGTTTCTCTTGACGTTGAATGTGCCTGTCTGAGGTCAGGTCACTTCATCTTCCTGACACAGTCATTCCGCCTTGCAAAGCTTCCTGCTGAAGGCAGGCTTTGGTAACTCTGCTCCAGAAACCACCATCGACTTACATGGAATAAATGGCGTAGGTTTTCCTAAAAATATTTCTGGCCTTGCTATGATCCTGATCAAACATCTATGTAAAGCATAACTTAAGTGATTGAAAAAAAAATCTTAATGGATATAAAATCCAAAGACCACAGGGCAACGAGGCACATTTAATGTGACATAAAGTAAAGAAGTCTCACAGCAGGCCTTGGTGGCAAAGAAATGCAGAGTAAGGAAACATTAGAAATTTGTTTCATAGCCGTTATTTACGTACATGAACTCTCTAATTGCCCATTAAAATATCTAATTTACCCATTTCATACAGGAATACCATTTCATAGAAATAATTCGTATTGACATCGACATCTCTTTCGCACTGACATCACTGTTTATTAAAAAACTGTCAACTCAAATGTCATCTGAACTATCTCTGTAATGCAATAGATTTTTTTTTTCTTTTTGGTTTTTCAAGACAGGGTTTCTCTGTGTAGCTCTGGCTATCCTGGAACTCACTCTGTAGACCAGGCTGACCTCGAACTCAGAAATCCGCCTGCCTCTGCCTCCCAAGTGCTGAGATTAAAGGCGTGCGCCACCACCACCCAGCTAATACAATAGATTTAAGACATAAATCAAACAGGAACAGAAATGCCCCATTTTTTGCTGCTATGTTGGGTCATGTACATCTAGTCTTCATTTTCAACACTTCTAACTAATCACAGAAATCTAGAAAGGGGGTAGAACATAAATTGAAAATGCCTGTCTCACTGAACTGCAGCATCCAAAGCTACAGTTAGTTCATCTCAGTATCCCCCACCCCCCCTCCCTCCTGCTCCCCTCTCTTCCTCTCTCGCTCCCTCCGTCTTCCCCTCTCTTCCCCGCTCTCTTTTTTCGTCTCCTTTCTCTCCTATGCCCAGATACTCATTCTGGATGCGTTCAAACACATGCAATCTTTCCAGAACGAAAGCTTATTCATACATACGTTGACCCTTTGGGTTAGAAACTCACATTTCTGTTTAAACGTATCTCCAAATTCAGACACGCATGAACAGAAAAGCAAGGAGTCCCTTCTCACTCCCTGACTTTCTAGGAATAAGCTTTAGTCCTTCACGCACACACACGCCAATGGGCATCGACCCAGCAACTGATCAGACAGTAGTTTGGTGGAAACAAATGCAAAGACGGCATGTGTGTGTTGGGGCATCAGGGGGTTTCAAGAAGAGCAAAATGCAGGTAAGAAAGTTAACGGAAGACGGGCAGAAAAGACTTCACCAGGCCATCAGACACTAAACTGCCTTGACCCCAGTTCCATTGGTCCATATTATGGGGGATGCTCCCAGACTTACGCATCTTTTGGCCCTTCCTGAGAAAGATCAAAGACTTGCCGTGGATTCAGGTACCACATAAACATCTGTAGGACTTTGGTTCCCTATGAAGGAATAAACAAACAAATAAATAAAAGGCATTTTTTTTCCAAACTTAAAAAAAAAAAAAAAAGAAACAGATTCATTCTCTCTTAAATCATAATTAAGCGGTCTGGAGAGATGGCACAGTTCTTCAGAGTGCATAGCACTCCTGTAGATGGCCCCAAATCCATCCCTAGGGCTCACAATGGCAGCTCGTAACTGCATGTAACTCAAACCCCCCAAGAGGATCTGATGCCTTAGTAGGCACACATACACAATAAAACCAAGCAAATCCTTTAAGTAATGTTTGATTACAAATCATAGGGAACCGTAGTTAAAGTCATGAGCTTTTATTGTTTGTGTGTACATTCACACACCTGGGCTGAGTGCCTGCCCAGGTGAGAGGGGTGTCCAACCTGGATAGTCTCATTAGGCTTCCTACGTGTTCTCTTTAATATGGAATGCAGAGAACCCACTTCTGTAAGGCTCAATTGAGTTCACGTGTGGTGTGTGTTTAATGAGCAGTATTTATGAGGTTGACATCATTTTGTAATGGTGAAAAGTTTATAATAGGAAGTGGCCAGCCTATGTCATTTAGCATCGGTTTTTACTTTGTCTGAACACAGGAAAATAGGCAATGTTAGTTTATTATAGTTTTTTTGAAATAACTTTTTTCACTGAAGCAGACAAAATGGAAGTATAAATATAGTTTATACATAAACGTTTTCTGTGTGTCTGGCACAATGACTCAAGCCCATAATATTACCATTCAAGATATGGAGACAAAAGGGCTATGAATTCAAATCCAGTTACAAATCCAGCCTGTATCAAAAATAAAATGGTCGTATATACAAGTAGAACTAAACTTCTCCATATAAAATATGTGTGCTTTCATTTATATTTTGACTTCACATAGAAAAATTATTTCAATGAATCCACAGCTAGCTAATATTACCCATAATTCATATTATATGTGGAAAATAATAATCCAAACAAAAAAGTTTAAAAATTATTGCTAATTGACTTAGGCTGGCTCATCAGCTAATGCTATCATAGCATATTTTAGCCCTTTCTGGTCTACTTGTCTGTGCTAGCTTAAGCCAACCCTCGCTCAGTTACCTGATGTGGCTTTTAAGAAACTGTGGTACTCATAGAGATAATGTGATAGACAAAAGATAGTTTAGGAGATGTTTCTTAAAGTTTACTGAGGGGGGAAAAAAGAAACAAATGGTGTTTTTGAATTAATATCAACAGAGCTTTAAACTTGAGCAAACTGCTTCATTTTTATCAACCACGACAAGTCATAGTTGATCATTTGATCGGCTTGTTAAGCACGATGCTGTTCCTTTAGTACAGCAATGATCCTTTCAAGAGCTACTCCTGTTTGCCTATCTGGTCTGCAGGTGGAAAGGCTGCCCCAGCAGGGTAGAAAGAGCTTGAACCCTGGGGTGAGAACTAAGGCGCTTGTTCTGCTTGGTGGAGAGCGCTTAGCTTCTGGCACAGGTGCCACCTGGAAGTGAAAAGGGACTGTCCCAGGAGATTATGGGAATCAACTGACTCGCTAATGGTTAAGCACCTCGCACAGCATGGAGCCCAAAAGAGACCTTCCAACGTGCTGCTCTCTTTCTTCTTGGCTCTTTGTACATCCATTCGTTCAATTACACTTGCTGCCTGGGGTCAGATGTGCCTGGCAATTATCTCACCACTGTGTCGGATGATACAGGGGCCAATTCAGGTCTTTTGTTCTTCAGATCCCCCAAAGCTGTAATCTAAAAGTTCTGCCTCATCACATGCCTGCTGTAATTTTAGGAATAGCATTCCATTCTTAATTATCAGAACACCTCCTTTGGCCTTACCAAATGAAATCTTTTGCTCCTGGTCAAACACAAACATGGATTTAGGGGCATCACGAATACCAGCAACACGAACGGCATTTGCTTTCTTTCCATCCTGAGCCTCGCTACCAAATGCATTCAGGATTATTTTGATCATATTGTACATTAGCTAGATAACATAGGCATCACTTTAATGGCCAACTACTTTATACAACATATCCCACTGGCTGGACAGAAAGCCGGGTTTTCTGTCTTAGATTCATTCCTCAAGCAGGGTGAATGGCCGGTGTTAATCATACCTTCCCACCTCTGCTACGTAAGAACACACATCACGATTTCAGCTTTCAAGAAAGGAAACCATAAAGCACAGAAAGGTTATTTTGCTCAACCTAAAGTTTCTGTAAAAGGTTTGATCAGCTGCAAGGTTTCAGTTGTGCTCATTTCAAATCTGTTCACAGGAACTCCTAGCATCTTAATGTATCCTTCCAAGGGAGGAATGTCTACAAAGCCTGGTGAGTTGTTCCTTCTATGGCCCAAAGAGTCTGTTCTCGGCTGAGTCTATTGGGCCAGCAGCCCTGGACTTGAGAAGAAATTCTAGGCAACAGTACTCGGCTACTTCTAAGCATGAAAAGACTAAATGTTGGTTAAAAAGTGATGCTGGCTGGTGAGATGGCTCAGCGCGTAAGAGCACTGACTGCTCTTCTGAAGGTCCTGAGTTCAAATCCCAGCAGCCACATGGTGGCTCACAATCACCTGTAATGAGATCTGACACCCTCTTCTGGTGTGTCTGAAGACAGCTACAGTGTACTTACGTATAATAATAAATAAATCTTTGGGCCAGAGCATGCAGGGACTGAGCGAACAGGGCTATCCTGAGCAAGCAGACGTCCTAAATTCAATTCCTAACAATCACAAGAAGGCTCACAACCATCTGTACAGCTACAGTGTACTCGCATACATAAAATAAATAAATCTTAAAAAAAAAAGGGATGTTGGGCTGGAAAGTGAATAAAGAACTTGCTATGAAAGGGTATAGATGCTGAGTTTTGATGGCCAACACACACTTAGAACCCCCAACACCAGGGAAATAGAGACAGCCATATTCCTGGAGCTTGCTGGTCAACCAGTCCAGACAAATTAGTGAGCTCCAAGTTCAGTCAGAGGCTCTGATATCAAAGAAAGACCAAGGAAAGTGAATGACTGAGAAGTCATCAGATATACTCTCTCTCAATCTCTCTCTCTCTCTCTCTCTCTCTCTCTCTCTCTCTCTCTCTC
>JADRCC010077907.1:0-11407 GCA_019843855.1 Hylomyscus alleni
GTGTGTGTGTGTGTGTGTGTGTGTGTGTGTGTGTGTGTGTGTGTCCTTCCCTTCATTTGGTTTTGCTCATGTGAAATCATTTGTTCCCTGTGCTTCATGGGTGTATTTAACTCCCTTGAGTTGGAGGTTTCCTTCTAGTACCTTCTGTAAGGCTAGACTTAAAGATAGAAACCGCTTAAATTTGGCTTTATCATCTAATTTTCCTGGGCTTAGTAGTCTAGGCTGACATCTATGGTCTCTTAGCATCTGTAGCGCATCCTGTCTATGATATTTTGGCTTTTAGTCTCTATTGAGAAGTCGGGTATAATTCTATTAGGTCTATCTTTATATGTACTTGGTCTTTTTCCCTGGTAGCCTTCTTTGTTCTGTGCATGTAATATATGTGCTCTGTATATGTGGTAAAGATATTTTCTTTTCTGTTCAAATCTCCTTGGTTTTCTGTATACTTCTTGTACCTTTATAGGCATCTCCTTCAGATCAGGAAAAACTTCTATGATTTTTTTTAAAACAATTTTTGGGCCTTTGACTTGAGTTTCTTCTCCTTCCTTTATGGTCTGGTCTTTTCATAGTTTCCCAGATTTTCTGGATATTTTGTGTCAGGAGTTTTTTTAAACTTAACATTTTCTTTAACCAAAGTATCCATTTCCTCTGCTGTATCTTCAATGTCTGAGATTCTCTCCTCCCTCTCTGCTGTTCTATTCATCAAGCTTGCATCTCTAAATCCTATTCAAATTACTAACTTTTTCATTTCCAGAATTCCCTCTTTGAGTTTTCTGTACTGCTTCTGTTTCCAGTTTCATGTCTTGAACGGCTTTATTTATTTTCTTATACTGTTTGTGTTTTCCTGGACTTCTTTAAGAGATTTATTAATTTCCTCTAAGGAGCACTATCATCTTCATACAGGAAGTTTTAAGGTCTTTTTCTTCAGTTTCAGCTACGTGAGTATTCAGCACAGGCTGTGGTAGGATGGCTAGGCTCTAGTGGAGACCTACTGCACTGGCTGGTACTGATTTTGTTTGTACTCTGGTTTCTAGACATTAGGATTGGGTTGATTATAGACCTAGGTGCTTATTCTGGATTTGTCCACATTGGGCAAGTGTTTTGTTCCTTGGTTTCCTCTCTGGGTTTTTGGAGAGTGTGATGCCTGTGTCACCTGTTAGGAAATTTTATTTGGACTTGCCAGTTGTGGCCACTGAGGGCTCCAGGCAACATGTATTTCTGGATATGAGAAAATTGACACTTAGGAATGTAAATAAATTAGAGGTGTAAGGGATTCCACAGAAGGAGGAGAGTAGAATGTTCAACAAGGATCTGCTTAGTTAGTCTCTTTGGAATGAGAGAGGCACCACTAATGGTCTGCTATAGGGCTGACCATATGATGGAGGGGGAGGATCTAAAAGAACAGAAGGAGAGGGGACCATCTACAGACAGCCTGCCTGCTTTCTTCTCAGGAGTGGTCTATAGGTTAACAGGGAGTTGGGTCAGGGATAAAGCAACAGGGATTCAAGGGGAGGGAGAGGAGAAGGGAGAGGTCTGTGGGAGCCACAGGAGATATGAGTAAAGAGGGAAGAAAAGCTGTAGCAGGTGTCATATTGAAGACCTGGGAATGAGACTGGGGGAATGAATATTAAGGAACAGGGAGAGAAGAGAGGATCTACAGACATTCTATCTACTTTTCTCTTCATTAGTTTTTTTCGACCAATATTTCTGAGTATCACTTATATCCAGGCTCTAGAGTAACTACACTGTGGCATAATACAACTGTTGTCCAGAAAAAATTACTGTAGGCAAATCTGATCAGTAGCCTGCTGAAATCCAGGGACATTTTTATGTATTTTATCATTTAGTCTGCCAAGTCAGTAATCTAAACATCAAAATAAAAATTAATACTTGCTTGCATTGTTCTGGATAGTCTATGTATTTTTTTAAGATTTATAGAATGTTTTCAGGGTGCTGGGTCTGTTGTGAGAACCAGGAGTACATAGGACAGCACATCACCTCCTAGCTGCTTGCAGTTTGGTAGTTTGGTGAAGAGCCACAATGTCAACGCTAGCTCCTTGTTAAGTGTTGCATAACTCCTATGTAGTAATCCATTCTGAAATCTTGCCAACCATTAATTTAAAGTTCAAGGGGCAAGACGTGATCTTTCCTAATTTATGTATCTAACCAATTATTAAAGTTGGCATTGTATACTTGATCACCTTTTAAGGATAGTAAATTTAATAAAATGGCATCTTAAAAAAATATTCAAATTGCCATGTTAGCTCAGTCTGCAAAGTCCGAGATGCCTAAAACTTTTCAAGTATTATTATATAAATAAATGAAACAAATCAGGGAGACAGATACTGCAAGTGGCAAGAATACTGGAATAAGCACAGACCATATAAAATAATGTAATTTAATATATGGACCATGAAGATTAAATTTCACATAATGAAGTTCACAATATCCTCTCTTATTATGTTTGCAAATTCAACGTTCTCACCGGAGGTACCATTCCTTCTTTCATAGTCCAAAAGGGAAACCCATGGCTGGAGGCCTAAGTTCCTAGCAATCACCTTGAAAGTTTCATTGTGTAGTCATGCAACCTAACTATAAAACAGATAGTTATACCACTAAATGGTTAAATATTTCATAAATATAAACTACTATATGTTCTTTGAAGAGCATGTGGTCACAGACTCAATTCAAATCCCTCTGGAAAATCTGAGATTTATTCATTCAGTGCCAGTGTGAAAGCAGACCCAGTGTCTCATGCAAATCACAAACTCCATCTCCAACAGCAGGCATGCCATCAGATTAGCTCATTTTCCCAGATACTCTTCAAAAACCTATACACAGTGACATGCACTTTCTTTTTATATCTGCACTAACAACAGGAGATATTGATTTGTGATTAATATGGGATTAAGTTCATGTGTTCATGAACATGGTAGTAATTTTAAAAATCATGGAACTTACTGGTAATTAACATCAATGGTTTCCTAACTAAAAAGGGAAAAAAGTGATTTCTTCATAAGCTTAATGATGGTATAATTAATATATATTTCATTTCTGTTTCAAGAATTTTTGTGCCCAATACAGCTGTAGAGAAAGCCATTGGCAACTTGCAGGCAAAAAGACAACTCTTGCATCTTTTTAAGTTGCTTTCTAGGTTCTTAAATTCTCTATCATTTCACCTGACTCTCCTCTATCTTGATATTATTTGAAATAATACATGTAGAAATGGGAGTTATGCTGTAAAAAGCAGCAAGCCACTGTTTGATGATCATATAATCTCAAACTCTATATCTCAAACTCCTCTTCCCCTGTTCCTTCCTATATGCATTTCCATATAAATCAATAAATTTAAGCCTTTGCTATCTAATTCTGTAAGTCTGAGTTTAATAAAGTTATCTTCATCTTACTTCCAAATGCTAGTAAATGGGTTGTGTATGTTTCACTTAAATTAATAAGTTTAATATCCTTAAAGATGACAGGACTTTATAGTTTAAGTACCAAAATTAATTAAAGGATTTAGCATGTAAACATAGGTAATGATCTTATTTTCTTTCTAGAAATTTGAATTATTCCAAATTTTGTCTTCCTCCCATTCTGTAGCAAGCATGCCCTCTTCAGCCTTGTTGTTCTCTATTCATCTATTCAAAATACCATAGCCAGGGCAACCTACAAATACAATTGCAAACTGGGTTATATGCAAAAGTGTCTTTTGTTTAGCTGATGGGATATTAAAAACACTAAATTCATCTTCAGTAATTGCCCTGGAAGGGCAATTAAAACCAAAAGTCCTGATCTCTTCAGAAAAAGGGAAAAATGGTAGCACTGAGCATTCTCTGTGTCTAAATTCAACTTAATTCGAACTAGGTTAGACCCTCTGCCCTTCTCAATCCATATAATATCCATCATTATAGAAACTTATAAAACATACAGTGACTATTCTTCTGAGATCTCATCTATCTAGACTTTGTATATACTAATTTTATTTAATGTCACAAAGCATTGACTTAGGATTAGTTAATATTGTCTGTGGAAAAGCATTTCCCAGAATGCATATTCTTTTTGACATTTGCTTTCAGGTAGCCTTCTTAGTATCACTGGGTTAATATTGGAATCTAACCTGATGTAAAAGCCTACCCTCTACATATACAATTTTAAATCACATAATGCTCCTTTCTCCTCATATTCTTTCTTTCCAACATTAAAAAAAAAAAAATACCAAAAGTCTGGCCCTGAACCATTTCACACACAATTTCAGGCAATTCCTCAACATTCTCAGCCCAGTTTTTATCACGTGCCGAATTGATGAGAGAGTCAACAACTAAAGCTCCTGGATTTTCAATGTATCTCTGCTAACTCAGCAGCCATGAAAATTGGCTACACATGTGAGAGCAAACATGCAAACATGCCTATGATCTTTCATTATCCAGTACTCATGGAGGACTGACTGCAGGACTCCTAAGCATACTAAATTCCACAAATGTTCCTAATATGCATGGTGTAATATTGGCATATGCCCTACACTCATACTTTGTTATGGTTCAATCATCCCTAGATTAATTATAATACAGTATAACAAAAACATATGGAAAGTTGTTATACCCTGTTGCTTAGGGAATCAAGATTGCAAAATCAATCTTTTCACAACAGATACTGTAAGTTTTGGAAAAAGGGGGGGAAACCCCACTCTCAGGGCTTGGTAATGACAACCCCAAACACCACCAAGACGCGAACTTGATGCAATCAAAAAGAGGCTCTTTTATTCAGCGCTGGGCGAGACTCATATCCCATGCAGGGGTAAAGGAGTCTGGCCCCAAGCAAAAATTTAAACAGGTCTTTATACCTATATAGTTGCTGGGGCAGAGGGAGGACTAAGGCAAAGTGGTGGTCTCTGATTGGTGCTGGCTTGAGCTATGGTTCAGAGGCAGGTTAGCCACCTGGCAATTGTTTGTCACTTCTTTTTTCTTTTTTTCTGCCAGGTCATCCTGGTCTCCTTGTTTCTAAGTTCTGGGAGATGGTCTCCCATTGTTTCTAAGTTCTGGGAGCTGGTCTCCCATTGAGTTCAACTAACAGCTAAGTTCCCATAGTACACTTTGAAAACTTAAACTTAACCTCTCATTCCCTCTTCTTCTATTGGAACTAATCCTAATCCTAGAACATCTGACTCTGATCTCTTTTAGGCTTGATACTGTTGACAGAGCATGAGTACCTACCTGGACCATACTAATTCTCTCGCTGATAAATCCTACCAGCCTGTTTAAAATGCAAGACCCAAAGGTCAGCAAAAGGAACAGGATTATTGAAGGGCCCATCAGGGAGGATATCAGGGTAGTGAACCAAGGTGACTTATTGAACCATGATTTGAACCAACTTTGTTGGCTCTCTCTTTCTCTCTGTCTGGCATTTAATCTTTCTTTTAATTTATTTAGATTATCTGTGACTACACCAGAATGATCTATATAAAAACAACATTCTTCTTTTAAAGCAGCACATAACTCCCCTTCTTTTAGGAATAACAGATCTAGGCCCCTTCTACTTTGTAACACAACTTCAGATAGGGAGGTCAATGAATCTCTTAATTTAGCAATAGAATCTTCTAACAAATTAAGATCAGCATCTATAGCCTGTCGGAGTCCTGCAAAGTAGAAGGTTTGTTGGACAGTGCTGTGGTCCTTGTGCCCACTCTTGCCACCACACCAAGGCCCAACATTATGACTAGGGTCAAAGTCACAGGTTCTCTCTTGAATCTGCTCTTTCCTTCTGTTTTATCTAAAAATGAAGAATCAGTGTGATATAATAATCTTGGAACTAACTGAACCAGAACACAAAAATCTTTTCAGAGGATCTCTGGGTGTATGCAAGGAATCAGACCAGAGTTGCAGGCTCACCATCCATTGTAGGGGGGAAGCAAGTACTGACTATCAGAGGAGTTAACACTATAATTTCAGCTGCACAAGTGACTCTTATTTGCTGGAAAGTGTTCAATGCAAAGTCCTTGTCCAGAAACAGAGGACGGGGTTAATCTGACCTGACCACTCTGAGACCATCTACAATATTTGGGATTGGGATTTCATATTATGTTCCCATTTATGCCAGTAGCTTCATAATGGGGGTGGGGTGGAGTAGCATAGCAAAGCCAACAGGCCTTGGTGGCATTTGGATTAGAGTGGTTTAGAGCAACAAACGCCTGTTGGACCATGTTTATCATAGCATCAGCGATATTTAAGATAGGTGCTGGAGTAATGTTAGAGGAAGATGGTAGAGCAGTTTGAGTTTTACAAAGGGCAGGAACTGCGGTTACTACTGCAGCCTGAGGCCTAGGGGCTGCTGCTGGCAGTACGAGGTTCTGTCTCATAGCTGTCCTGGGAGGTGATGTAATTACTAGTTGAATAGCAAACATAATTCCCTGATCATATTCTTGTTGAAAAAAACCATAAGCCCCATGCCCTCCCCTGTATCTAGCCTTGTGACTTTTTTCCTTGGTCAGTAAAAGTTTTGGCAAGGGGGTTGCACCACCCATGGTGCTCACATGAGGGACTAATAGAGTTTCTTTTTACTTGGATTAAATCCCAGGAAGATGAGGGGCTCCGGTAGGCCTGACCTTTAGTCTCACAGCCCCATTGGGTGCAATAAAAGGACTCAAGGCCTCCACACTTGCAAGCCATATTTCTGGACCTCTCGTCTTGGGGACAGACATAAAAAGGACTTTTTTTAACCCGATCTCTAGGCCCCCCCCCCCATAACTGCAACCTAGAGCTTGTTGGACATTACTTCTGGGATACCACGCTTTCATAGATTCTGCTAGACTTGTATCTGCACTATCCCACCCTCCCCCCACGGTACCAGCAGGCAAAGCACACACATCTGGGGTCAGAGTAGGCCACCAAGTATAGGGGGGAGCTTCACGGGTGGTGCTTCAGACCACCTCACCAGTGTGTGAAAGGACTTGCCAAGTGAGCAATTGAGGAGTGTAGGGGGTAGGGGAGGCTGGGCGAATGAGAGCCAGAAACATTACCGCTCGCCCTTACCAGTCTAATTTTGAGGAGGTATGGGGTCCTCTCCACTGACAATTCGTCTACTGATGAGGGCACCTTTTTGACTTGTGAAGCATGGATCCAGGATGAGACACCATCTTCTTTGACAGCCGTTGGGGTGGTCAAAAGGACGATGTAGGGTCCCTTCCACTGAGGCTCGAGATTTCCAGCGCGGTGACGTCTCACATACACAGTGTCTCCAACCCAGTACTGGTGTGGCACTTAGAGGTCACCAGGCTTGTAGGCTTCAGCTAGGGGCTCCCAGGCCTTTCTCTGAATGTGCTCAAGAGCCTTCAACCTGCCAAGGAGGGTGATGGGATAAAAAGACTCGTCTACTGGAAAGGCACTGAGTGCAGCAGCTGGAAGGGGGCTGCCATATAAAAAAAATTCAAAGGGTGTGAACCGAAATCTCCCTGGAGTATTTCTAGCTTGAAAAAGGACATAGGGAAGGAGGACTGTCCAGTCTGTTAGGCCAGTTTCAATTGACAATTTGGTCAAGGTCTCTTTTATGGTTCTATTCATTCTCTCTACCTGTCCTGAACTTTGGGGTCTGTAAGTACACTGTAATTTCCATTCTACCCCAAGGATCTTGGCCTATCCCTGACTTACCTGGGCAACAAAAGTTGGTCTGTTGTCTGACCTAATTACCTTAGGAAGACCAAACCGTGGAAAATTTTCTTCTATTATCTTCTTGGCCACTATTTGAGCGGTTTCTTTTTTACAAGGGAAAACCTCAATCCATTCAGAGAAGGTATCTATAAACACTAAAAGATACTTGTTACCATACCTCGTGGGTTTAATTTCAGTGAAATCAGCTTCCCAATGCTCACCAGGTCTTCCACCTCTTAGGCAGGCCCCCTTAAGGGCCCTGGAAGAGGAGGCATTGACAAGTTTGCAGGCATTACAAGTCTTAAAAATGGTTTCAGTCATTTCAGAGAGTCCTAGTGTATGATAAGGAGACTGTTTTACCAGTTCTTGCATCTTTTTAGATCCTAGATGGGTTAAGCGGTGTAGCTGATCAAGATATCTTTCAGCTTCAAGCTGGGGTAAAATACATTTTCCAGTTCCAGTCTCTCTCATTCCACATGGTGATTCTGCCTGGTATCCTGCATCTAGCATTCTCTTGTGGTCCACAGGAGTGTATTTAAAGGGGCCAGGTCTCCCAGTATCTGGATCAGCTATCATTATCAGAACATTTAATCCTTGGACTCTCAATACAATTCATCCTAAATTTTTTGCTCCCTGTTTGGTTAAACCCATGGATGTGCTGCTTACAGATACAGAAGGCTGACTGTTTATACTCTCTAGCTCTATGGACATCCTTCTCTCCCTACTTCTTAAAATGCAGGACAAAGCTGAAAATTGTGTTTCCCAGGGAAGGCTCACATCCTGGAGCTTCTGTGTCTGACCAGATAGTCTGTATTTACAATTTAACTGACTTTGCTATTCAGGCATGGTTTTGAGACAAAGATGAGTAGGATTGTGGTGAGAACTTTTAGGACTCTCTCATTGCTCTACAGAATCTCACAGTAGACCCCAGGACAGTAGGAGCTTGGCAGAAGGCTGGCACAAACAGGAGAAAGACTGTTACTGGAAGGTGAACGATAACAGGCCTCTATGTTTCTGAGGGTTTCCTTTGCCACCTCTCCTCAGGTAGCAGTAATATGGAGACCTCAAAGAAAGCTCACCAAGAGCATATTTAGCCCAGCACTCCCTTTTTCGTTTCAGTCACATCTAAAATGGGAATAAAGAATGCCCTTCCCAGGGTGTTGCAAAGATTAACTGAGTTAACAACATACATAAAGCTCTCAGAACAGGGCCCAGTGCACAATTCACTCTCATTTAATCATGTTGTAAGAGATACAGTATGGAATACAAGAGGGCAAAGGACATTAAATTTAGAAAAGAGCTTGAAAATGGTTTTTCAAAGCCGGAGGCAAGGAGAGGAATTATTTGTGGAAAATAGCATTCTTTATCTTCTCAAAATACAGAATTATTTAATATGTCTAGCACACTGGCAAGAGAGCTGTTATTTAAGTTATTTGCTCTCTTGCTTTTCAACCAAACACAGGGAAGGTTTTCCAACTCTGGTTTTGCAGGTGGATCTTTTTCTTCATATAGATAGAGTCTGACAATAGCTTTAACATCTGCTGTGTGTCTGACCCTGGCCCATCCATGATAGATAGTGTCCCACAAGGACTGACTTAATGACCTGCATGAGAAATACATGTATGGTTCATTTTCTTTTCAGAGAAGTTGGTCATTGTTTTAGTAAACACTGGCAGTCACTACTCATCTTCTCTATGGTGTTCCCATGTAGCCTGGTGGTTTTCATAAACAGCAAGTCAGCTCATGGTTTCTAATCCTGGCATTCTCTGTGGTAACTCCAGTAGGGACATGTAACCTCAAAAAAACAAAGCAAAATGGTTCTTTGTGTGTCCAGTTAAGAGAGAGAACCCTACTGAGGCCACAGTGACTCAAATGTGTCTTAAAAAGCAACAATATAAGTGGGACACAGAGCAGAGCATGATGAGAGCAAAGTAGACAATGATTGGGCAAGAATTAGAATATTACTATTGATGGAAGGAGGGACTTGATATAGAGAGAGTAGACATGGTGAGTCCACGAGAAGCCCTGCAACCTCAGGTAGCCATCTCGACTATCTAAATCCAGTTTTCATCAGTAAAAAGGATAATGGCCAAACACTGCCGTGCATAGCCAGCCATTCTCTTTCAAATATGATGCCAATGAATAGCCATAGAATTGCAGCCATCATAATAGTCCACTTTACAAATGATAAAGCTGAGGAATGTAAGTTAATTTTCCAACATCACCTGCCTAAAAAGCAGAGAAAAAGCAGGGTAGTGGTGGTGCATGCCTTTAATCCTAGCACTTGGGAGGCAGAGGCAGGCAGATTTCTGAGTTAGGGGGTCATCCTAGTCTACAGAGTGAGTTCTAGAACAGCCAGAGCTACACAGAAAACCCTGTATCGAAAATAAATAAATAAATAAATAAATAAATAAATAAATAAATAAAAATAAAAAACAGAGCAAAGAAGATTCCCAGGACAGCCCAACTCTAGAGTCTGTAGCTTCCCCACAATGCTGTCTTTCTTCTCTGAAAGGGTTGGAAATAGCATCACAATTTCATGTATGTAATATAATGCTAGAAAAATGGATTGTGCAAATGGATGTTATAGCAGTGTCAAAATGTCCTAAAGGCTGCTAAAGGCTCTCTATCTCTGCACTTCTTTAGAGCACCAGTGCCCAAGTCACACCTGCCTTGGCTCAAGGATCACACTATAGACAATGTATGCCTGAGCGATCTCAAAACTTGTTTCAGCTCTCTAGTTTGCAAAGCCAAATATCAAAAATCTGTCAAGGTACCTTCTCAATATAAATTAAAATTTGAAAGACATTAAAATTGAGCAGAAATGTATCAAATACCAGCTTTATATTCAAAGCACTAAGCTTATCCAAAAGCAGTAGAGGAGTACCTGCTTTGTTTCCAGTGTTGTGATGGGGAATGGTGGGAGAGGGTATCACAGAAAGAATAATGAAGACTCAGCCTCTTCTTCAAATTTGCACACCAACAGAGAGAACAAAGTGCTTTCAGATGCAGTAAGATTGACAGAGATGCAGATCTCAACTAAAACATGGAAAGCTCAAGGAAGGGAGCTGCCTTCAAGTCTCTTTCAAGGAAGGAAGCTTCTTTCTGCATCTTCCTTCACCAAAAGGACAGTGGTCGGTATGAGATGTATGAAATAAGTAGTGACTACTTCGAGATTTCTGGAATTTTGGCTTCTTAAAAGCCACAGAAATATTATAAGGTTGTGCTTTCGTTTTAATCTCATTTTCGGGGATGTGGGGTTACTTTAGACTGTCCCCAGCAGCTATGATTTGCCTTATGCTCAAGCAGAAGCATGGGTTTGCCAGCAGGAAATAATTTCTGTGATGATGTGAAGTTTGGAATTCTAAGAACTTTTCAGAAAGTACATAAATGTTAGGATTGCGAGAGGTGAGGTGGGTAGTTGTTGGTCATTTAGGAAGATTGGTGGCAGTTTGATGGCAGCCACAGCCAAGGAAGAAACAAAAGGAAATAAATTACATTCGCGGATTGCTTTCCCTCCTTTTCCTCTCTCGTCTCTTCTTTTGTTCCCTTCTATCCTTGTTTCTCTCCTATCTAATGTTAGGGGTAAAACCAGTGGGATTAAGGGTAGGATAAACAATAACCCACACCCGAGCGGTGGTGGCGTACGCCTTTAATCCCAGCACTTGGGAGGCAGAGGCAGGCGGATTTCTGAGTTCGAGGCCAGCCTGGTCTACAGAGTGAGTTCCATGACAGCCAGGGCTATACAGAGAAACCCTGTCTCGAAA
>JADRCC010077953.1:0-10827 GCA_019843855.1 Hylomyscus alleni
ATATATATATATATATACATATACATATACATATATATATGTATATATATATATATTGGATTCTGAGCCCAGTCTTCCCTGCCCTCTCTTATCTCACTCCCGCCCTTGTCATCCTTCTGCCTTATAGGACCTCCTCCCTCTTTTATGCCTTTCTGGTTTGTGTCCCACTTAGTTTAAATTGTGGCCATCTGAGTGAGCATGGCTCTGCCCACTGGTATACCGGGAACTTACCAATGGCTAAACCTCTGAAGGCAATGGCTCTCCTTCTCTTGGTAGCCATCCAGTCAGTAGTACTTGGGAAGCATCAGGACCTCACGATTCCCTCTCCTACCCAAGACTGGACAGGCCCTGTCCCAACTGCACCTGCTGTGAGTTCCTGACTGCACAGACCATGTCGTGTGAACAAGACAACCCTTCACAGACTCCCTTCCCATCCTCTAGCTCTGATGTCCTTCTGTCCTCTTTCCTGTGATGGTCCCTGAGCCTCAGAGCAGGAGGTATTGGGGTACTGTTTAGGGATGATCACCCTTCATTCGTTCATACTCAATATCTTGAGTCTCTATATCCAACCATTCACTGAAAAGAGAGATTCTTTGATTAAGCCTGAGAGTAGATCTTGCCTTCCGATATATGCATAATATTTAGGTAACAGTGTGACAAATCTATTTAGAAGAGCAATAGTAGTAAACTCCTTTCCAGGGCCTATGACTTCCTCAACTATCGGCCTTTGATGATGCACAGTACTAGGCATGAACTGCCTCCTGCGGATCGGGCTTTGGATCTAATCCTAATACAGTTAGTGACTCTCATAACAGTTATCCTGCTGATGCACCAGTGGACACATCTTGCCTGGTAGTCAATACTGTAGCATGCAAAGTCCACAGATGGATAAGACCACCAGTGACTTTTCTCTTCTTGTGCCCTGCATAGAACCTTCTGGCATTCTTAAAGCTGGTCACAGAGAGGAAGTCACCAGCATATTCCTAACTCCATTTCTCAGTGTCCTGCAGCCAGGGCATTGTGGTGTTTTCAACAATAGGGTCTCATTTTAGTAGGCAACCCAAAGGTTATCAGTAGCTTGTGTTATTTGGGAAGTAATATCACTGGGATGTGTCTAACCAACAACTCATAAGGAATTTCCCTACATTAACACTGGGATGTTTGTTTGATAACTCTAAGATTGGCATTCTACCCATAGAGGTTTTCTCTGGAGACCTCTTCAGAAAAGAATGGCTGAGAAGAAAAGGAAGATTATGGAAATGTATTGGTAAGTAACTTCCTCTGAGAATTAAGCTAAATTTTCCCTTCCCAGCATCCCTATGAGAGTAATAGTGGGTATTCAACAACAGAACCAATGAGGATGCCTGATTAGGACTGACAAGCCTTTGACCTCCATCTACTATGAACTGACTGAGAAAAATAGAAACCATAAGGAAAGAGCCATGGGGCAACGGTGGTTGTTGGACTTGTTCTATTTTGGACTGTAGGGAAGGGTGGATGCAAAGACAAATGGGGGTGGGGCTGGGGCTGGTAAAGCAACTCAAGTTCAACAAAGTAGACTAGTGGCTGAGTGTGGGTGGACTGTGGTCCTGAGACTGGGGATAGTGAAATGATGGAGAGAAACCACGTGGGCAGTATGAGGGGATATTGCAAAGATCCCCTCACTGAGCCTCGTGTCTGTTGGGAGTCTGCCCAGTGCCACCTACTGCTGAAGCTCTGACCTCAAAGCCAACAACAGCAGAATTGATTTCAGTGAAAATAGAACATGGAAATGGAGCTTGTGCATTAAATGCTACCAGATATCTGGAAGGAAGCTGAAAAATTCATGTCACTGTGGTAATACCTCAAATTAGCAGATGTTAGGAAAGTAGAGTGTAACCTAAATTTGCTATTGTTTTCCTTTGGGAATTAACAGTGGGAGGGAAATGATGCATTTTTTTTGTTTAGTTTAGTTTTTTGTTATTTCTGGATTATGCTTCTTCCCTTCATCTTGATAAATCTTTTTTTTTTTTTTTTTGTAGGAAAATAGCTGATGAGTGTAAAAGGCTCTCATTGTGGTGAGCACTGACATCCAGCACCTCAATATTTAATTGGTACAGTTCCTGTTAATGTTTTATTCATGCTCACCCTCAGACAGGGTATGAGGACATTGATAATTGCATAATTTTCTCTCTGTGTAAATTTGTACACCCTGGTTTGCTTCTGTCTCAGATAGCACTTTCTCTTTTCTTCTCTCTTTCTTTCTTTCCCAGCTTTTTAGTTTGGGTGCATGTCTCCGAATTAAAGTTGAGGGTCCATTAGGTCTCATTCATCTGTGAGATGGTTTCTGTATCTTTCTACTGATTCCATTACAGAGGAGCCTTTTCAAGCTTAGCTGGTGCCCTGAATAGGAATTATATTATTCCTTCAATATAGAATGGGAATGGAGGGAGATGCCTTCGTTTGAACATCTTGGGGGAAATGCTTTATATAGTAAGACCTCCTATACCTAACACATGTAGTTTTCTGATAAGAGAAATGAAAATCAGAATTCTTCATGGTGCTGATTCAGTGAAATACTTTTAGTAATCCCAAGTCAATTTGCTTTAGAATGATGCCTTCTGGGATATAGACGTTTTTGTGACCATAAATAGAAAGTAGATATATCGTTTTGTCGTAAAATTGCCATAAGTTGTGGGGAAAAAAAGTGTTAAGTGATGATTATGCTCCCATTATAGCCCTGAAAAGAATCCAGTTAGTCAGTGTTTTTTTTTTTTTTGCAAAAATCTGCACCTTTGACTATCTTATTTACATGGGCATCTATTTACTATTATTAAATAGTAAGTAAGCTATTTACTAACCATCTATCTTTTATTTTAATTATAAAATCTACTGACCTCTTCTTGGTTTTGATCTTCTATTTCACCATGTATTTGGCTTGAAGCTAGTTCTTCCCATGTTCTCGGTGATATGGAAGTTTCTGAAATTCATTCACCATTTCTTAAGCATCTCCTTTCTGTTCCCTCAGTGGGGGTGTTTCTAGTGCCCTCAGGTGATCTTCTGCTTTTTTCCTTTTTAGTTGTCTACCTCAGTGAGTTTCTTCATTTTCTTGACCTGTATCCATATTCTAGCCCTCTTGGGCATTCCCTGTTGGATTTTCTATCCCATCTCAAACTTAACTTATCTCAAAGCTATTGTCTTCTGCTCCAACAGGGATATCCTCATTTGTTTGGTCTCTTAAACAAAGACCAATGCTTTGGCTTTCTTAAACAAAGACCACCAGCTCTGGCTTCACCCTTCCCACACTTCGTCTAATCTAACCAATCATCTTCTCTTTCCTTCCCTTTCTAGCCATTCTCTTCTATTCCTTCCTCCCCTCCCACTGGGTACCCAGCACTTCTCCATGTGTGCTCAGCTGTTGCCCACACAGACGGACTGCTGCTGTCACACCTCGTGATTCATTTAAAAATAACTATTTCTCTCATTGTCATAGGATTCTTTTCATTCTTCTCAAAGCCAGGTAGGAATCTGAGTTTTGTGTTCCCTGCCTGTGGTACCTTTATAAAAAAGTTGTGGAGACGCTCCCCCCTCCCCCCCCCAATGAAGTTTTTAGATAACCTTTTAGCTGATTCTAGTTTCAAATGCTTCTGATCATTGCAGATAATTATTTCTGTCATGGGGTGGAGAGTAGAGGGAAATGGTTGCATTTGGGTGGTAGAAGTAGAGTAGAGGTAACAAATGTGAAGTTTTGTATGTTTGGCATGGTTGAGAACATTGCTCTGCTCCGTTTCAGTGGGGTTACCTGGACCCCTGATGGTTTGGGCTAGGTGATGTGTTGACTAAACCTTAGGAGCTATTGCCTGGGGACCATAGGTCTTTTGGGAACCATATGGACTTAGACTATGATCTCTTGGCTGTGAATCCTTCAGAGGCCTTTCCTGAGTGTGCTGCTTACCACAGTACCACAGGACTCAGAGAGGACATTGCAGCTAGGGCGTAGGTTCAGATGTTGGGGCACAAAGACTTCAGGATATAGAGGTTCATGTTAATTAGAAATTTCTTTTCTCTTTTGTTCAAATGATCTGAAAGTAAGTTAACTATTCATTTTTGAAAAGTATCTTATATCATTTAGGAATACATATTCCTTCTTTATTGATACTTTACCATCTGTTAGAGTAGAACCTTTGAATCTTATGTCATGGCCCTATTGGGCAATCTGGAGAAATGTATGCACTCTGTCTATGTAAATGGTTTTAAATGAATAAAAAAACCCATAGGAAATGATAATAAAATGCAATGACTATAATCTTAAAAGACAAACTTGTGATGTGATAATATATATATACATATATATGATTTCTTATTGATTATTATTAAGGAACACTGGTGTGTTCAATAAGTCCTTCAGATTCAGCATAGTCATGAGCATCAACTTTTTCATGATATTATATAGTCATAACATGACATGAATGTATCAGTGATCTTTTTTTAGCAGCAGAGGGAGATGTATCTCAGTGGTAGAGTTGTTGCCCTCAGACACAAGACCCCGGGATCTGTCAGATGCACTGCCCCTCAAAAGTTATAAAGAAAATATCTGATTTCAAATGACAATATTTATCACATACACTGTGATTATTTTTGTGGCCTGTTGTTTACCATCACTTGTATATAGAAAATTCTGAATTTCAACAATAGGTTATGGAAAATTACAACTCTTCCGACCCAAGTTTCTGAGATCCATGAATTCTACCCATGTGTTGATCGAAGATTGGCCAACTCCAAGTTGGTGGCCTATCCTGAATGGCTGAGGCTGACTCACTTCCATGTCTATACTCTAGCACTAGGAAGGGAAAGAGAGAAGTCAAGGGCCAGGGATTGAGTCATGTTTGTGATTTCTTCCACTGACTTTGAACTTAGTCCTCAAAAGAAAGTAGGCTGGACCTGCATGTGTGTGTGTATGTGTGTGTGTGTGTGTGTGTGTGTGTGTGTGTGTACTCATGGGTATAACCATGAGGCCCTGTGCTCAGCTAAAGCTGAGGTGTTTAATTATGAAGAAGAGGAAGGGATTAACTAGAGAGATACTTACTCCCTACTACATGAATATAAGATTCCCCAAAGTATGCCAGAAATCCAATTTCCTACTAACCATTCTCAGAAGAGATTGTACAATTTAGAAAGTCTTATTGGGAGGATTAATCATAGTGTGTTCAAGTGGCAGGAAAAGAGGCAACACTCAATAAATATTCACTGAAGCTGTCTGTCATATGACTGGGACTGTCAAAGAGGTCATAAATCCGGTGAGAGATGATACTGAACTTCTCCTGATGTGAAAGGATTCATGCTTTAATTCATTCACTCATTCCTTCATCCTTTCATTCATTCCACATTTAATATGGATTGAGCTTGGATTATATGACATTTAATATGGATTGATCTTGGATTATATGGCACCTATGTGTGATTCTAGTTCAGGAAATAATAGTAAGCAATGCAAAAGTCTTTATTCTAAGGCATCCTTTGTTTTACTTCGGGGAAATAAATAAATCTTACGTTCCAGGAGGCAAAGGACATAAATAGAAAGGTTTCATTAGGAATGCTGTAGAAGGCAGAATGCTAAAGTGATGTCTATGATTTCATGACCACACTCTTGGGCCATTACTCTTTGCATCTTCTCCACTTTGCGATTGGCATCTGCATATATGCTGAGAAGGTATTCCCATCATTAGTTTATACTATATGCCACAGGAGAGGAGATTTAGAAGATGTGTTTAAGGTTCCCAAGTCAGTTGCTTCTGAGTTAGCCTGAAGGAAGGTTATCTTGGGTGTCACTGATTTCTTCTGGTAAAGTCCCTTAGAGAGGAACCAGGGTTAACATGAAATTATTGAGAAATTAATCAAGCTGCCTTCTGTAAAGCAAATAGCCCCACTGTGGAAGGGATCAAAAGGAAAGGACCTGAGAACAGCCCATACAAGTTGAGAGCATACTCAGCTCTTCATTACAAGGGATATAGAGACCCAATCACACAGCCACAAGCAGCAAATGCCTCGCAAGCCACACTCAGGTTTGGAGGCAGATTCTTTCAACTCAAGCTTCCAGAGAAAGACACACACCCAGTGTCCAGTTGGTTGCACCCTTGTGTCTACCCTTGAACAGAGAACTCAGCTAAGCTACCTTGAGCAGAAACGGGACTACTAAATGCACATTGCTTTATTTTATTTTGCAATTAAAATATATTACTTAAACATTTTTGTATAGGTATATATTATATTTGTGCATATTCTCATAGTCTCATTTTATATTCTCCTTCTTCTTAGTCACCTTTCCCCCAGACAAGTTAATTCCATTTAGTATATAAACACATATGTATATACATACATGCACACACATACATACATGATTTTTATGTGATTATATAAAATCTTGAAACCACAATGGGAAAAAAAACCCATCAGATATTTATCTTCCTGGGGCTGGCTCAATTCACTTAAGATGACTGGCCCCAATCTCATCCATTTTCCTGCAAATGACACAACTTCATTGTTCTTTATGACTGAAAAATAAAACCAACAACCTCAAATGCATGCTGTTTTAGGCCACTAACTTTGTGGTCATATGTCACTTAATACATGCAGAAAATGACTAAGAATGATCTTGGCAAAGGGTAACCAGGGAAGGAGTCCTTGATAAGGACTCAGTGAAGGCAGGAAAGGGTGAAGAGCAAACAACAGCTATGCACATGGGAGACTATGCACAAAGGGGGACTCATTCCTGCTGTGGGTGGGGCACAGCCATAGGGTGGGCCTGAGTAGCAAAGGAGCCAGTGATGTGAAGAGAAGAACTTGAACAGGGTTGCAAAGAGGCAGTGGTATAGCAGCAAGCCCTGCTAAAAGGTTAGAGTCCACATGTTCAAGGGTGAAAACAGATACACCACCCCATTGTTCACTGGGGGTGCACTGTGAAGTGCAGGGCTGGTTAAGGGTGAGGAGAGGTGGGGACAAACAGGTGCCAGGAAAAAGTAAAAGCATGGTTTTGTATTTGCACAGTGTAAGATGCCAACCAAGCAATTTAGCCAAGGGTGTAGTTTTGTGTATGTATGTAAATTACTGTGTGGCATAAGCATGCACATGCATTTATGTATAGGTTTCAGAGTCTGATACTGTCTTCCTCAGTCACTTCTTACCCTATTTTTTTTTTAACTGATTCATTAGTTAGACAAGATTAGCTGCTCCAGGGATTCTCCTATCTCCATCTTTTCAGTATTCAGATTATAGCACATCACACCACACCTAGCATTTATGTGTGTGCTGAACTCAGAACTTAATGCTTGTGCAGAAAATCACTTTAGTGATTCAACTATCTCCCCAGACCCAGATAGTTATAAATATAGTGTTCAAGAGTTTGGAGGTGGAGATAGTAGAAAGTTCTAGCATATAGATGGCAGTTGTGTTTTATTTCATTTTTAAGTCTCTCCCATGCAACTCCGGGTGTGTGCGTGTGCATGTGTGTGTATATACATGTGAGAGCAGGTGTCACCAAAGTCTCTGAAGCTGGCATTACAGGTGGATGTGAGCTGCCTGAAATAGGTGTTAGGATCTGAACTTAGGTCCTCTGGAGGAGGACCATGTACTCTCAGCCTCCAAGCCACCTCTCTAGCCCTATAGATACTATTTAGATCATGATACTGGGAGAAAAAAAAACCCACAAAACTGTACACTAGAATATTGAGCTTGAGAGTCAACTTGAGTAATGGGCATCTTGTAGAAGATCCACAAGTTTAAGTGACTGATATGTACCTCAGTGCACAGACTTCTAGCAGGGCTTGCCACACCAAGGTTCTCAATTCCAGACTCAGAGATTTTCTAAGAACCTCGGTTATGTTTTCCTTCATTTTCCATACTTCATAAAGAATGTTAAAGAGTCGGCAGGCTTGACTACTTTCCTTTCGTGGGGCTAGAATCTCAGATACTGACGACAGAGGTATTCTTGCTTCCTTGGGCATCATCCTATCTCATGCTGACTTGATCTGTTGGCAGTGGGAAGCCAGGCTCATGTGATAAATGCAATGTATGCTGTGGTGTCTATAAACCTCACACCATCAAATTAATAATGAAAAGCCTCCTATCCAAGCCCCCCTTCCCCGCCCCAATCGCTGTGCTCAATGGCCTGCAGCACATTTGGACTCATCAATAGGTGTTCAACAATATTACAACTTGTTTAAATCTTGGTAAAGTAGTTGTGCACTACTGTTATTGACTTCCCTTTTCTAATTACCACCTAAAGGTGACAGATGATGGAGCTCTAATGACCACATTCTTTGAGAGTGAATGGTTCTGGGTTTCAACTCTTAGTGTCTTGGCTGTTCCAAGGAAAGAGACCCCCACTCATGAAAGCAGGTCCCTCTTAGAAAGGCCCCCATCTGGCACCTAGTCCATCTTGGAGACCCTTCACTGGGAAGCCTTTGGGACTGGTATGAAGCCAGAGGATGCTCTGTGTACATGAGCATGGTTACTACAGGAATGCTAAGGTCCAGGGAACTAGCTTTGGCCAGCTTTTATAACCTGTAATGCAGGTTGCTAGAGAGCAATGCTTTTGTTTTTGTTGTTGTTTTGTTTTGTTTTTCTGAAACTCAATTTAATTTTTATTTCATGACTCTGTTTTGATGGCATAGTGGTAACACAATCCCCATTCTTTTCTTGTCATGGAGTCAAGTTTTGGGAACACAGTTTTGTCATACTCAGGTTTGGCTAGGTTGGGTCTGGGCACTGTTTAATGTTTGCCTTCTGAAGTGCCCATTTCCCCTAAACTAGTCTTGTTTAGGAAACCACATTACTGAGATTTCATTGGTGCAGCTCCTTTACATATATAGAAGACACTACCTTATAGCCATCACCCTGGTACTCTGGATCTTACAATCTTTTTGCCCTGTTTTCTGCAATGTTTCCAGTCTTAGGTGTAGAAGTTGTGTTGTAGATATATCAATTGGGATTCAGTTCTCTGAAATCAGTTCTCTGTATTTTGACCAGTTCTTGATTTTTGTGATGCTCTTTGTTACAAAAAGAAATTTCTTTGATGAGAGTGAGAGCTACACTTACCTGTGAGGATTTGAAATGCAATTGGGAATTGTATGGGCCAGAAAGCAGCAATAGTAGGCTCTTCTCTAGGCTCTTTGAGATCATCAGCAGAGATAGCTGGCATGAATGCTCTCCTATCAAAACAAAGTTTAAGTGCAAATCTACTAGCTGTTGGTTAGCGCCAAGACATGAGTGCCACTGTGACACGCTTGTGTATATCTGACCATGCTGGTCACTGATATGGTTTGTGACAATTCACTTTAGAAGAACCAATCTGGAACTGACCTAGAAACCTCCTTTCTGAGGACTAGCACATGTGGTATTGAAATTTCTATGCAACCAGTAGTCTTTTCCAGCTTTAAGTTTTCTTAAATATCTTTTTATAAGAGATGGTATCTCAAGAAGTATGATATGTTTCTGATTTGCCCTTGTGTATCTAGCATAGTGTATACCATATAACACACTTAGTAAGTGTCTGAGCAATCAATTACGAGGGTCCTGAGAAAGGAAAGTTTAGGAAGCAGGTTCATTGGTAAAGAGCTGTGGTTTGAGTTGTTCCATTTATTCCATCATTATATTTACTCTTTTATTCATCAGACACTTAGGTAACATATATTTCAAGACCTGTGCTAGAGCATTGAGTTAAAAAAATCCACAGCAAACCAGATACCCACCCGCCAAGACACATTTAATCTTTGTATAATTTGTTCTCATGGAACTGACCTATATTCCAAATGACCTTAATAGTTTCATAGACTCCATTATGAAAATCTATCACAGTTTATCAAGTACTCTAAAACCCCTTGGGTTCTTTCTAATCTTTGTTTCAAACATGGTTGAAATGTACAATTATACATGAATACTGAGTTTAATAAGTCTGTGGACATCTGGAGGGGACTGGCCCTTCTCAGACCACTCCCATTATTTACATATCAGGATTTTACATCTGTTTTTAAACAGCCAAATCCTACCTCACAGGTATTTTTTTTTTTGAGGGGGAATATTTATACTCTATTTTAATCCTAAGATTCACAGACTTATCTTTCCCTTCTCAGGTCTTTTATTTGTCAGTAACCTGAAACTATAGGTTAAAACCATCATTATCCAAAACAGGTTTTGAGGAAGACTAGTCCTGGAAGGTATTTTCATCCTGTGGTCTTTTCTCTATCTAGGTCTTTGGTGCCTCTATTGAGAGTCAGAGAGAATATGCATGGGGTTGTTTCTGAGCTCTCCATGTTCTTTCATTGGTTTCAACGTCTGCGTCAGCACCATGCTGTTTTGGTTATCACAGCTCTGTAGTATACTTTACTGTGATGGCTCCAGCTTTGCTAATTTTTGTTCAAGACTGCTTGGGTCATTAGGGTCTTTTATGCTTCCATATGAATTTTAGAATTTCTTTTTCAGTTCTGTAAAGAATGTCATGTCCTCTTTTTTTGCCTTTCTGTGGGATTGCACCAAATCTGTAAGTTTTTTGAGTGGCATGGATATTTTGATGCTATTTTTAAGCAGCATTGGAGATCTTCCTAGTTTTAACATATCTTCTTCAGTTTTCTTCATCAGGAAGAAAATGTCCACTTGGCTGTTTTTCTAGGCATTATGTTTTGTTATTGATTGTTTGATTGTAGCCATTGCACATGAGATTACTGTAGGCATTCCATTCTTAGCAGGGTCATTATTGAGATATAGATATACTGATTGATTTTCATTTTTAAGAGATTTATTTATTTTTGAGAGAGAGAGAGAGAGAGAGAGAGAGAGAGAGAGAGAGAGAGAGAG
>JADRCC010078035.1:0-10410 GCA_019843855.1 Hylomyscus alleni
AGATGGAGATAATATCAAAAGCATAGACAATAAAAAAAACATAAGTGAGATTGAATGATGGCTTTTGAGTGCTTATTCTGCTAGGTTTTCTTTTTTGTTTTTGTTTTTGTTTTGTTTTGTTTTGTTTTGTTCATTGTTGTTGTTCGAGACAGGGTTTCTCTGTGTAGCCCTGGCTGTCCTGGAACTCACTCTGTAGACCATGCTGGCCTTGAACTCAGAAATCTGCCTGCCTCTACCTCCCAAGTGCTGGGACTAAAGGCGTGCGCCACCACTGCCCAGCATGTTAGATTTTCATATTCTTTATTCACTTGTAGTTTTATATGATTTAATTTTTAATAATTGGTCTTTTCCCAAACAGATGGAAAAACTTGAAAATGTAACAACTGACATTTAACAGATAGCATCTGGCTCTAAATAAAAAAAGCAAATGGAGAAGCTAATAAAACATCTGGGCATGGCAAGGCTTGCCTGTAATTCCAGCAGCTTGGGAAGCCAAGAGAGGAGGACTCATTCTCCTAGTTCTCTGAGAAAGTTAGTACAGCCGTTACACATGCAAGGCCGATGTTTAAAGAAATAGAAGAAATATAAAATGCTTGTAAGTCATTGAATCAATGTATACCAAGCTGAGAGAAAGAGGCAGAACTGTCACGAGTCTAAGGATAGCCTTAACTACACAGTAAGTTTCAGAATTGTTAAATTCATATAAAAAGACAAAGATACAAATATAGTCAAGAAAACTGTATAGTGCCAATGTACTACAGGATAGTCAGGGCTACAGTGTGACACTTTGTCTCAAATGAACTGAAATATGATGTATAAAAATGATCTAAGATCAGTGGTTGGAGGATTGGATCATTTCTAAGAAAGAATTTAACAAAGTCGACTCAGGAAGGAATAAAATACAAATACATTAATAGTCAGTAGATAAATTAAAATTATTGTTAAAAAATTGTCTCTTGACTAGGAATGCAATGTATCCAACTGCCTCATGTTTTTGCCATTTATGCTTTCTTACTGTTGTGATCTGTGCCCTCAAATTGTGAGCCAGAGTAAACCTTTTCTCCCCTAAAAAGGTATTACTGCACAAATAGGCCATGCCTGCGATGATTTTGTACATGAGGTATACTAAACTCACAAGGATATGATTATGCCATCTTACAGCATTTTGTAAAACAGGAAAAAAATAAGTTTGTCTCAGTTACAGAGATGAGAAACAAAATCTTGAACAAATAATTATCGTATTCATTGGGAGTGATAAAATATATTGATCCATATTGTTGAATGAAAAGCATATCTCCAGGTATTTATCTCTGGTACTGAAAACATTAGAAATCTATTTTTTTTTAGCAATTTGAAAATAAATATTATCAGTTAACAGTTTTGCTATGTGTCTTAAAAACTATTTTACCAACATTTCTTATTCTTGGATGAGCATTTTATTGGTTCCTGTCTATTCTTACTCTGTTCTATTAACATGAAATCAGTTAATAAAACTGGACACATCTCTCCTGAGTTCTGGTGATAAACATTCTACTCTATACTTCTAAAACTCCAACTTTTAAAGACTGCACATATAAATAATATCACCTATAGTCTTTGCTCTGGACCTGGTTTATTTCGCATAGGGAATGTAAACAGTGAATCTTTTATATTCATCTGTGTTGTCCCAAATGATAGATTCCCTTTCTTTTTAAGGCTGTATAATGTGTTTACACTGGTGGGAATTTGCACTGATTTCATCTTAGTAATAATGAATAACACTACAGTGTTGCAATGTATATGAGAATGAAAATATCTCTTTAGTTTGATGATTTCAAATACTTTATATATCTGCTTAGTAGTAGGATTGCTTGATTATACGGCAATTTTATTTTTATTTTGGAGGAACTCCATGCTGTTCTACATAATGGCTACCTTAATTTTCAATCCCATGAGTAATGTCCATCAGTTTACATTTCTCTACATCCTCTTCCACACTTATAATCTCTGGTCTTCTTGATAACTGGAGTGAAGCAATAGCTCATTGTGATTTTAATCCCCACTTCCTTATGTTTAGTGAGCATTTTTCGTATTTTGTTGGCACTTTTGTGTGTCTTCTTTTGTGAAATTTCTATGCAAATATATTTCCTCCTCTATGGCTTGGATCTTCATTGTTAGTTGCTTCCCTGATGGGTTGGACCTACTCAGTTTAATGAAATCCCATTAGTCTGCTCTTGTTTTCATTGCCTGTGCTTTTATGGGGGGCAGTCATATTTTTAAAAATAATTTTCTAAGCTAATGCCACAAATATTTTTCTTGTTTTACTTCTAGTAATGTAGTAGTTTTCGGTATTACATTTAAGCCTTTATCCATTCCAACTTAATTTTAGAATAGCTGTTAAATAAAGGCATGATTTAATTGTATTCATGTGATATCAAGTTTCTGCAATGGCATTTATTGAGGAGATAGTCCCTTTCCCATTGTGTGTTCTTGGCATCTTTGTCAAAATAAATTGACCATAAATTTGTACATTTATTTCTGGCCTTCTAGTCTTAGCCATTGCTAGATATGTATATGTGTATGTTTAAGACATGAAGTCCACTTAAATCCATATTAGTAATCTGAGAAAGTTCCAGGCTGTTTGCCATCCTGGAAAAGGCAAGATTATGGAGACAGTGGTTGCCAGGGCTTGGAGGAGGAAAGGGATGAGTGAACAGACTGAATGTAGAAGGGTTTTAGGGCAGTGAGATTATACAAAACTCTAAATGGTAGCTATATGTATTATATATTTTTCCAAATGCACAGCACTAAATATAAATCTAAGTGTTAATGATATACTCTGGATGATGATGTCAAAATGCAGGATCATCAACTGTAACAAGCAGAGCCTGGAGATATAGGAAGATGCTATATGTGTGAAAAGGAGGAGGGGAGCTTTATTGACACTGTCTTCCCAATCAAATTTGCCAAGAACTTAACACTGCTTTAGACACTAAAGTCAACTTTACCAAAATACCTAATGCAAAAAATAAGTTATAATCTTTGAAATAACAAGAGCTCCTAGCTGTGCAGAATACCAGTTTTATAACAGTGCACACTTTCTTAACTTCTTTAAATATCAGGTTTTGCATTTTTAAATGAAGATTCATAGAGATTTTTGTGAGAATTAAATAAGACAGTATCAAGCTAGATGAATGGAGGAAGGAGGTTAGCAAACTCCATACCATCCTGGGCTACATTGTGAAATCTGGCCTCAAATGATAACAAAAGAAATTTAATTTAAAACTAAAATTTTTAAAAAGCCCATGCATGAGTACTGTATTTACATCATTTACACACTTTTATCTCATCTAAAAAAATTCCTTCTATGCCTCATCTATCAAATTCATAGCCTGTTCTTTATTATTTTTATTATTATACTGAGTCCACTTGTTGTTGTTCATATATATATATGGCTTTAGGGCTCACCATTTGGAATTGTTTAACCTGTCAAGGGAATACTCATGCTCCCTCTCAGCTTTGCATTTAGTGATGGAAACTCGTGATTTCCCCCCTACTCACACATTGGTTTATCAACTAGTGTTATCATTGTGCAGGCCTTCAGTAGGTGACAACACTGCTAAGATTGTTTGGGTGGAGCTTCCACATCAAAGATGCAGCAGAGACTGAGGGAGCAGTCAACCAATGATGGCCCAATTTGTGATCCATCACATTGGCAAGAACCAATCCCCTGACACTATTAATGATACTCTGTTGTGCTTGCAGACAGGAACCTAGTATGGCTGTCCTCTGAGAGGCTCTACCCAGCAGCTGACTGAACCAAATGCAGAGACCCACAGCCAAACATTAGAAGGAGCTCAGGAAGTCTTCTAGAAGAGTTGGGAGAAGGATTGAGGAACCCAGATGGGATAGGGATTCCACAAGAAAACCAACAAAGACAACTAACCTGTACCCTTGGGGCCTCTTAGAGACAGACCCACCAACCAAATAACACATATTCGCTGGACTTAGCCCCCAACCCCACACATACATAGCAGATATACAGCTCAGTCTTCATGTGGGTCCCCCAACAACTGTATCAGGGGCTTACTCTGATTCTGTTGCCTGCCTATTGATAATCTATGGCTTTTGGGGTAAACCCTGTCTTAGTCAGGGTTTCTATTCCTGGAGAAACATCATGACCAAGAAGCAAGTTGGAGAGGAAAGGATTTATTCAACTTACCTTTCCACATTGCTGTTCATCACCAAAGGAAGTCAGGACTGGAATTCAAGCAGGTCAGGAAGCAGGACCTGATGCAAACGCCATGGAGGGATGTTCCTTACTGGCTTGCACAGCTTGCTTTCCTATAGAACCCAAGAATACCAGCCCAGGGATGGCACCACACACAATGGGCCCTCCCACCTTGATCACTAATTGAGAAAATGCCTCCCAGCTGGGTCTCATGGAGGCTTTTCCTCAAGGGAGGCCCATTTCTCTATGATAACTCCAGCTTGTGTCAAATTGACACACAAAATAAGCCAGTACAATAACTTTATTCAAATTATATATTATGTACAACATTTATATTTTGTATTAATGTACATAATATACATTTATGTGTTATATGAATTTTAAGTAAACATAAAAGGGTTTTCCATGTCCTTTTCAGAAAATGCTTTGTATTTATTTTCAAGATTGTATTTTAAAAAATATTTTTTAAGATCTTTTTTACGTATGTGAGTGCTCTATCTGCATATGCACCTGCATGCCAGAAGAGTGTATCAGCTACCATTGTAGACAGTTTTGAGCCACCATGCGGTTGCCGGGAATTCAACTCAGGACCTCTGGAAGAGAAGTCAGTGGAGCCATCTCTCCACCCCTCAAGACTGTATTTTAATTAAAATATATCTTCCTTACCTTTCCTCCCTCCAACTTCTCCTATACTCTCCTTCAAATTCGTGCCTTCTTTTCTTATTAATTAATTTCATGCATATCTGTAGTTGTATATACCTATATATTCTGAAATATTGCCTGTTGAATCCATAGAAAGTGAGGATCTAGAAATAGAACTGCAACAAGTAGCTAAATTATCTACATTTTGTATAATTAAATACTTCTATTTATAGTAATAAAATAATAAATCATCTACTTTCAATGAGTCTTAAACTCAAAAACAAGCTTATCATTCCCATTTGAAAACTTCAAGAGCACTGTAGAGAAACCTAAAAGACTAAGTTCTGATCATCATTCCATAGCTATATCACTAGATCCTTTTAAGTATTTTGCTTTCTCTTCCCTCTTGTAAGAGGCAAGAAATAATCCTACTCCACCCAACTTGCAAGGATGTTGTAAACGTGAGTATAAAATCATGTGCCTGGTTATGGTTTGAAAGTTTAAAGGGCCATAAAAATGTAAAGGATTAATAGTAAGTTAAAGAAATGTATTATTTCTTAGCCGGCTCCATTTAAACCTACTTAATCTCTAACCCATTCCATATTTGTTCATTCCACAACTGCACTGAGAGCCAACTTTGTGTCACGCATGCTGTTGGATCTTGGAGGATGAAAGATTAATAGGTACCTGCTACAGAGAAGTTTAAAGTTTAATGGAAAGACAAACATGACAAAATCAATTTGTTATAAAAGTGTAATAGAAAAACAAACATGAAAATCCTCCTTTATAATGTGATAAATGCTTTGGACTACATATGTATATATGCTATGAGAACACAGATGAATAAGGTAATTATTATGAGGAATACCATAGAAAGCTTCACAAAGAAGGTGACATCAGTTCTGGGCTCTAAAGGATGAACAGCAAGTTTCCAGATGGAGAAGATAACATTTCAGGCTTAAGGAAAAGCATTAAGTTCATAGAGGAGTAAAATGCAAGATCTATATAGAGATGACGATATTTAGATGAGAGATGAAGCAAATAAAGTAAACCAGGAGACTGGGAAAAATGAATTGTGTCTGTGAACCAAGACATGGTGGTTTACAGGTGGTATAGAGATTTGCCTGGCGTCACAGTTGATAATAACATAGACATCTTAGCTAAAGTAATGGAAATTGATGAAATTACTCAAGTATTGGGTGGTAAAAGAGCAGGTGATAAAGTGGTGGTAAATGTGAACACTTAACCACTAGGCATAGGAAAAGGATCCAGCCGAAGGAGATAAAGTTGAAACTCAACAGATTATATGAGACAGAGAAGAAAGGGCAATCACAAAAGCCAACAGAATGGGGTCGTTCCCAGAAGTCAAGTGTGAAATACTGACAACTGAAAGTTTGTGTAAAATAAGGACTGACATCTATCCTTTTTTTTTTAGACAATTTTCAGTTGCAATTTTTTTTTTAAAACACAAAGGTCTCTGAAAATGTCGAATATGCAGCAAGGAAACACATTGGCCAGCAGTTCCTTGCTTTCTACCCATGTGGTGGGACCCTTTCCATACAATACTATCCAAGTTCACCAAGTAATGTGTACTCCAACAGCTCGGTTTCCCATGATCCTGAGCTGCCAGACAAGGAAATCGGCTGCATACTTGTTGCAACACTTGTAATCAATTTCAGTAAAGTTAAAAAAAAAAAAGAGGGAGAAAAAAATGTAGCCTTTAATGGAACTGACCATACAAAGCTCCCCAGGGGATAGGGGTTTATGTGCTGTGCCTGGACTATGTTAAGAAAATTAAAACTGGATTTGTAACAAAAGGGCCAAAGTGTCAAATCACTAAAAGCAGAAAATTCCACTTGCAGCACAGATGCCAACTCTCACACTGGTTTATGATGAGAGAAAGTGAAGATTTACAATATGCTTTCCATAAAATACTGACAGCCACTCAACTGGGACCTCAGAGGGTGGCTCAGAGGCTCTCCCTCATTACCCAGGGAGCAAGGCAAAAGGGGAGAGGGTGCTTAGTCACAGACCAGGCTTTGTCTTTAAGAGGAAGGACCACCTCTCACACCTAGACTTATGTTCTGTGACATGTGGTTTTTTTCAGTATTTATAACAGAATCAAAGCAATATGTAAGTCAGTCCCCCAGCCCAACTCATGAAAGAGATAACCATGTACCTGCTACAGTCATTTCTTACAATTACTCTTCAAGCTTCTTTGGAAGCTTTACAAACTAAGTTGAGCTAGGTTATACAGCAATAAGTCTTGATGTCGAAATTTTAATGATCTATAATTAATGTTTTTCTTGCTTAAAGCACATGTCCAACATAGGGTGGTGGGAGAGCACTAGGTAGGCATGTGTGAAGTGGAAACTTCTGGTTTCTTTGGAAAGTAGGTTATGTTAAATGATGCTTTGCTGGGGCACACAGATGAAAGGATGTTTCACTAAAGTAGACACGTTAAAGAGTGTTTTCCTGAAGCAGACACAGGTGAAAGGATGCTTGGCTATAGCAGACATGTAAAGGACACATGATGTGCAGAATGTATATAAATAAGACCCCACCAACAGTGGGAACTAGAGCTTTGGTTTGCTTTACCCTGCCTCCCTATTCTTCACTAATAATATGCATCTATTGGTTTGCCTTACACTGCATTACTGAGCTCCACTTGTGATAGCATTTGAGAGAAACTCAAAACAGAACTTCTCATGAGGTTCCTGTGGCTTCTTGCTGCTTTTGTGGTCTGAAGCTGTCCCTGCGCCCCAACTCTAGAAACATTCACAGGAGAATTCTGAACTCTGCTCCCTTTTTTGCCCAGGACATAACATTCTCCTTGTATAATTGCTTCTCCTGTCTGTGGCAGAAAGAGAATTATTGCTGACTAAAGGACCTGTAGGAGAAAATTCCAAGAGGCAGAGACCAGGTTGGCTATATTGCATTATCGTTTAGTTGAAGCTTTGAGAGCTTTGTGGGTCAGGGCTCAGACACATATAACGACATTTTCAAGATGGGGGCATCTGTTATAGGCTTTAATAAACATGTAAATTAATAGATCGTCACAAATTAGTATGAGGACTGTGAAGAAAAGAAACATGTGTGCAATTGAGAGCAAAAAGAAGGGAACTCTAGGCAGGCATATCACTCTCCAAATTGCATATTGTGTGTTGGCATTAGGAATTGGCTTTACAATCAGGAACCGATTACGGTCGCAGGTCATGACGGTGACACCACCCATAGGCAACAGGGACCTGCAGATCTGTTGCCATGGCTATTGCCATACATTCCCAGCATCCACCTTTACCTCTGCCAATAATGTGAGCACTTACTTCAAAGCCCAAATAAAAGGCAGACCCTTCTGACCTTTGCTTTCTTTTCCCTCTTCACCTTCATTGCCCCCTTTTGTCCTTCTCCCTCCCACCCCTGCCAATAAATCTGTCTCCTATGGAACTGTACTGGCCTGGTGTGATCTGTCCAGACAAGCCGCGATTCTAACACATTGTACACTAAAGAGAAAATAGCAATGCAATAGTGGAGAAGTCATATATCCCTTTAACGAAATAGCCACAATTAGCATGACCTAGGAAGAATAAATGAGCATTGTGTGTCTCCATATGTGGTATTTTGAGGGAAACTCAACATCATTTATATAGTATCTTGACATTACATTTACTAATGAGGAAATAGTAAAGGCAACCCAAGTGATTTATTATTTGTTATTTGGTCATTTCCTATATGTCTATAATGAATTTTGGTTCTCTCTACCCCCATTATCTTCTCTTATTACCTCATCTTCTTCTGCTATAACAATTATTCTTCTCTAAACCTCCTCTGATTTCATGGTGTGTATGTGTGTGGTGGTGGGGGGGTGTAACTGACTGACTTTGGAGGTCTTTGAAGCCTCATAGTCCCTTACCTATTGTAGACTGACTCCATCTTATGCAGCTCCTACGCAGGTTATCACAGCCTCAGTGAGTTCCTGAGTGCAATAGCTATGTGATATTCAGAAGACAACTTTTTGCAAAACACCTCTTCTTACCCTGGCACTTCCATTCTTTCCACCTCCTGAAGTTGTTGTAACAAAATGTCACAGAAGGGGATGTTACATATCAAATATTCATCCTGTATAGTTCTGGATGAAGGCTTGGCAATCAAAGATCAAGACCTGGTCAGCTGCTTCCTGAGCAGGCTACTTCTCTTTGCAGGAACATACTCTTCCCCTATCCTCACACACATGCAGAGGGTTAGAGAGCAACTTGTTCTTATAAGGACACCATTATTATTGGATTGAGTCCCACCTACTTGAAAGAAAAGATTTCAAGCATATGAGTTTCAAAGACAGGAACAAGGGGTCAACTGAAAAATCCAGACAGCAGCAGATTGGATAAAACAGTTGTAACCATGTTAAATTCTTGTAATTGATATTTGACACTATGACTGTATCAAAGAATATCACAATGCTCGCCTTTCTAAGAAGTTGCCAAAATATTCTCCAGATGTAGCCATACAGTACTTAATTGTCCATTATTATAAACAAAGTAGTAATCACCCAGTTTCTCTACATAATTGCTACTATTTGTTTTCTTACTACTTATTTTAGCCATTTTTATAGGTTTTTTTTGTTTTTTGTTTATTTAATGAAAAAGTGATATCTCAGTGTGCTTTTTATTTTCTATTTCCTGGTGGTTAGTTTTGTTTGATATCATTTCATGCACCTCCTTGGCTTCCATATCTCCTTTTTAGAAAAATGTTCTTGGTGCCTTTTGCCATTGTCTCTACATTTTACTGCTGAGTTTGAAGGTATACCTCAGTCCCAGCTCTTGGTGGGCTATGTATGTAGTTTGTAGCTTTGGATTAGATCTAATTTATCAAGTTTTCCTTTATGAATCAAGTGTAAGAACTGCATCCTATTCCTAATGGGAATAGCTTCCTTCCTGCATTTTTTCAAAATATTTTTATATTTTACATTTGCATTTATAATCCATTTGGAGTTGAGGTTATTTTTTTCATATTAACAGCCATATCTAAAATGGCAGAGAAAGTTTTCTAATTTCTTTTGAAGTTTAGGTCAAATCCCTCTTAACATTTCTCTGTCACTCTCATTATCAATTGAAAGGGCTGTCTTTTTTTACCTGGGATGAGTTTGCAACTTTTTTTTAACACCATTTTAAACATAATTGTGAGACTTACCTATTTTGTTATTCTGAGCTACATTCCATTTGTTTGAACAAATACCAATCATCTTTATACCAATCATCTTTATTAATTTAGCCACATCAAGGGTTTTAATGTAAAGTATTGTATTGCCTCGCACTTTTTTTTTTTTTTTACAAAATTATTTAGCTTTACCGGGACCAGGAATTTGCCACATGATCTTAGAAAAATCTTGCATATGTCTACAATGTATCTTACTCATATTTTTTAAAATCTGCATTAAAAGTACAGATAAATTTGAAGACAACTGATGCTTCTTTCTATCCTGCTTCTTTTAATGTGTGAAAATACTTAGTTCACACTCTCTCTCTCTCTCTCTGTCTCTCTCTCTCTCTCTCTCTGTGTGT
>JADRCC010078162.1:0-12177 GCA_019843855.1 Hylomyscus alleni
CTGGCTTCATTCAGTGTTGAGTCTGGCAGAATCCTCACAGGCAGTTCTAGTATGAGATATGACCAAATATCTGTCCCCCCTTTCTGTTGACACAGAACATGCTCTACCACAGAGCATGTAGAGTGACTAACCAGTCACTCTCTCTTACAAAAGTAGCAACTTCCATCTTGACTTGTATCTTTATATGAGATACTTTGCCTGTTAGACAAATCATCTAAACACAGTCCTACCTCTAGCACCCTACTCACATATTTTATGTGAAGCTAAAGGCTTTTGTTTGTATTTCAAAATAATCTGTTCAATGGCCACTACCAAATTATTTACTTGTTATCATTTTGTTCTATATCTTTATTTTTGAGAGAGGTTATTACTATGCTGTCCTGGCTAACCTCATCCTCACTGTGTAATCTGAACTAGCACTGAATCTACAGAAAACCTCCTTTAGCACGCTGACTGCAGATGTGCATCATTGTAACTGTCTTGAATTACATATACTTTTGAAGAAGGATTTCATTATGTAATCCTGCTTCTCCTTGGTGTTGTGATTAAATGTATGTGTCCTATTATCTGAAAGATTGATGTACTCTTTTTTTTTTATTATTTCTTTCAATTTTGAGATTACAATTCCTTCCTTGAAGTCCTTCAATATGGCCCTCCTTACTCTTTCTTTTTAAATTAATTGTTACATTAAAACTCTTCGTATCTTCTTAAATGTTTTATAGCATAGACTATTTTAACTTTGGCCTTATAGTCTCCAGCATTTATTTTCAGAAGAATTTATATGCATAGAAGAGATGAACATCTCTATTTGATATGATATGGTGGTTTGAATACAAAGGTTCAGAGGGAGTAAATAGTACTGTTTGGAGGTGTGGCCTTATTGGAGTTGAAGTGGTCTTACTAGAGCAAGTGTGTCACTCAAGGGGATTTCAAATGCTCAAACCAAGCCCAGTGTCCTTCTCTCTTCATGTTGCCTGTAGGTCTGGATGTAGAACTGTCAGCTACCACTCTAACATCTTATTGGCTTCTGTATCACCATGCTTCCTTCCACAGTGATAAGGGACTAAACCTCTGAAGTGTAAGCCAGCCCCAATTAAATGTTTTCTTATAAGAGTTGCCTTGGTCATGGCATCGCCTCACAACAATAGAATAGTAACTAAGACAGATGTGTAGGTGAATTGCCTGATCATTCTGAAAGTGTACTAAAGTTTCATTAGAAACACAGTGAATGAGAAATAGCTCTTCTATCTGGGGATAAGCAAATGTTTTCACCAAGACTGCACTAGAGCTTACCATCTGTCATTGTAAATAAGAATAAGCAGATTTTTTTCTAGAATATTTGAAATTAGAACATTAAGTACTTGGAGGAGTATGATTAAAGACTGAAAAAGCTTAGAAGCAAGCAAATAAAAGATTTCTGTATATTTTGACCTATATTATATAACTAAATTTATCAAAAAGTATTAAATTTTCAGTTGAGATTTGTTCATTTGAAATATTGGAAAAATTTAGACAAAACAAGTTTGTTATAATTAATAATGAACTGTAATACTAATGGAATTATTTCATGTTTGGAGTAAAATCCTTTTCACATGATGGTATGAGAAAGGGGAAAAGAGTGAAGTGTATTAGAAATGGCACATATTGTATAAATAGTGAATATATACATTTAGAGTTTACATACATGTAAAAATATGATAACAGCAATCATTCAAAAGATAAGAAAGCCAAATATAATTAAACTTTAATATGATTCTATTACTCTGTTGAGATGATAAAATAGGAAAAATTAAATGCACTTTAATTATTTAGAATGTAATATTTTCTCTCTGGTTTACATCTATATGCATATATGCAATTGCTTTATAAAAATATTCACTCACAGGTAGACTATAATCATGGAATGAGTCTGTCTTTGAATCTCAGTTATAACTATCAAATGTCTTTTTTGTTTCTACATGTCCTCATGAAAACTGGGCTGTTTCTTTCATATTTTCATTATTATTTGTTTAATCTCCTTTTACTTTGCACTTTGAGTAGAAGTTTGTACAAATTAGAAATCTATCATAGAAAAACTCTCCAAGTAAATAAATCTTAATATTAATAAATATAATTATATAACATGTATAGTACATGCTTAATAAAATGGAATTTTATCTTAAAATGAAGTGGACTAAAATTTCAACAATATTTACAAAGAAAGTAAGTAATCAATGTCCTATAGTAAAATAAGATATTTAAATGTTATTAAACTTAAAATTTTAAACTGTTAAAATTTAATAATCTGTTATGAAATGAAAAAGCATATTAAAATGCATTATACATAGCAATTTTTCTAGGTAACTCAAAATTTCTAAACTTAGTAAGATTTGTATGTTTTGAGGAGAGTGACAGAGCTCCTGGGAATCAAGCTGTCTCTGGGACACTGAAATCCTGGTTTGACCAAGCTCCTGGGATCCTGTAACACTGGGTGTGTTAGAGCACCTGGGAGAGAGCTTCCTCTGGCTGTTGTGGGACTGGGTATGGAGTAAGCCCCCAAGGTCTACTCAGGGCACTGGCTTAGACTGGAAGGAGCCCAAGCCACTGACTGTATGGAGATTCCTGAGTCCCTGGATCTCAGGGGTCCCAGTTACTCCCAGTGTTGGGGCAGATGTTGTGGTCTCCCCACCTATGATCCTGGGCATGCTCGAACACCTGGGAGTCAAGCTTCCTCTGGCTGCTGTGGAACAGGGTGAGGAGATAGCACCAAAGGTCTGTTAAGGTCACTGGCCCTGCCAACATTTAAAACACTCACTCAAAGGAAATGTGATTTTATGGGTTTAAATTCACCATTTTGTTATTTATTTTCTGTTGTTTTAAATTGTTTGCTGCTTTTTAGAACTCTGTTCATTTTTATTATTTCTAAATTGTTTTTGAGATTATAAATTTCTTTTGCATTGCTTTATTACTTTGTTTAAACTTTTAACCTTTTTTTCTGTTTGTTACCTATAATTACTTTAGTTTCTTTCTTTTTTGTTGGAATATATAGTCTCCAACTGGCATGGAACTCCCCATGTACTTCATGTTGGTCTCAGATTCACAGTAATCTTCTTTGTCCTGTCTTTGAGTCTAGAATTACATGTGTGAGCCATGATATCAGGGTAGAATTTGTGCTTTTATAGGTTGATTTGTTTATAAGTTAAGGCTCTATTACCATAGTACAGCTTCTATTCAATTAAGTAACTTCTTATGTGAAATCAATTCAAAATTTATTCCTGATCTTTGCATTATGGGTATCATATATTTAACTCACCTAGATGTTATAAACCTCATACAATATCATTATTTTAAAATCAAAATTATTGAATTTCTGTTTGATCATACATAATTGTTTAGTTGAATATATTATATAATATGTATTTTATTATAGATAATTATACTTAATTGTCCTTTTTTTAACTAGGCAGAATTCAGTATACATATTCATATTAGTTTGGGTTTTGTTTGTTGTGAAGAGAGACCATGATTAAGGCAACTCTTATAAAGGCAAACAATTAATTGGGACTGGCTTATAGTTTCAGAGATTTAGCCCATTATCATAATGGCAGTCTGCAGTCAGACTTGGGGCTGGACAAGCTGGAAAGACTTACATCCTAACCTGAAGGCAGCCAGGAGGAGGGTCTCATCCTCATTGGGTGGAACTTGAACACTAGGAGACCTCAAAGCCTGCTGGCACAGTGATACACTTCCAACAAGGCTACAACCATTCCAACAAGGCCACACCTCCTAATAGTTCCACTTCCTATGGGCCAAGCATATTAAAACCACCACAATATCTGATGTAGAGAGAATTTGATAATGGAGTAGGCTGTTCAATGTCAAGTCTTTACCCTTGTTTTCAAGAAACTACCTGGATGATGAGGCTCACTTATGCCAACCCAGCACCATGAGATAACGTGGTCGCTTTTGTGTTAGATGCAATATCAGTTTTTAAAATTCCAAACATGTTTACTCATGAGCATCACATCTATATACAACCACTGCAAACATCAAAAGTTAAACACTGAACTTTTATATGTATGATATTTGCCCCATCTGTATATATATATATATATATATATATATATATATATATATAGTCGTTCTATATGTAAACATAGGAGCAAGCAGAATGTCTGGGTCTTAGGGCAGGGTTAAATTTAGATTAGCAAAGAGAAGATGATTTTATACTCAATGTCTGAGCAAGGTCGTCCTCATTTCTCTACATTTTTAAAACTCAATTTATAATTTTAAAAATTTTAATATTCTTGAGGGCAAGTTCTGTTCCAATACTATATTCATATTATAAATTAAAATATAGAAAATAAGTGTATATATACATTGTGCTTTTTTATCACCACTAAGATGAAAACATGAAGTATATTCAGGACTCGAGCAAATTCCATGAATGAGAGAAAATAATGTGACTCATATCAGTGCCATTCTGAAGTTTATTACCATAGATTCTTTTATTTTGATTTTCTTGATTATGTGATTACTTAGTACTATTCAAGTAAACTTAATTTTTTTATTATTAATTTTTTTATTTTATGTATATATGCGAGTTCTGCCTCTCAGGTTACATGTGCCGCACTTGTGAACAACCTGATATGCCTGTTGAGGACCAACTTTTATCCTCTGAAAGTGCAGAAAGTGTTTTAAATACTGAGTCATAGCTCAGGCTGGAGGTCCTATTTTGTTAGTTTGTATTATTTGACCTTAGGGACATAGTACTTATTTGTTGTTTCCTTAATATTGCTTAATAATAATTGCTTCAACAAAATTATAGAAGAAAATTTCTCTAACCTAAAGTGATGCCCATGAACATACAAGAAGTCTACAGAACTCCAAATAGACTGGACCAGAAAAGAAATTCCTCCTGTCACATTATAATCGAAACACCAAATGCATTAAACAAAGAAAAAATTTTAAAAGCAGTAAGGGAAAAAGGTTAAGTAACATATAAAGGCAGGCCTACCAGAATTACACCAGACTTCTCACCAGAGACTGTGAAATCTAGAAGATCCTGAGCTTATGTCATACAGACTCTATGAGAACACAAATGCCAGCCCAGGCTACTATACCCAGCAAAACTCTCAATTACCATAGATGGAGAAAACAAGATATTCCATGAGAAAACCAAATTTACATAATATCTTACAACAAATCCAGCCCTACAAAGGATAATAGATGGAAAACAACAACACAAGGAGCTAAACTGCAGCCTAGAAAAAGCAAGAAAATAATCTTTCAACAAACCCATACAAACATAATTCCACCTCTAACAACAAAATTAACAGGAAGTAACAAATACTTCCTCCTTAATATCTCTTAATATGAAAATTAATATTACCAACATATCCTAATTAATTGAAATTAATGGCCATCAAGTGGTGGCACATGCCTTTAATCGCAGCACTTGGGAGGCAGAGGCAGGTGGATTTCTGAGTTCGAGGCCAGCCTGGTCTACAGAGTGAGTTCCAGGACAGCCAGGGTTAAACAGAGAAACCCTGTCTCAGAAAAGAACAAAAAGAAAAAAGAAAAAAAAAGAAATTCAAAAATATGAGAACTTAAAATTTGTTGGCTATCATCCAGTGGTCTCTCTAATTTGGTAATTGGAGAAGCATGTCCAATATTGTACAATTCATACACAGTTTCTGCTTGTTTATACATGACAAGTGTCTTGCTGTGTACCACATAATGGTCTTGAAGTCATGCTTCTCCTATCTCAGCCTCTTTATTAGTAAAATTGCTTATTTGATGTTTTTACACTATACTATGGTTTTCAGAACAGCTTACATATTTCAAAATTATTTATACAGTCAAAAGAAATGCAGACAACAATTAATTTGTGAGGTGGCATGTAAAACAACAACAAAGAGTTAGACTGAATATTTTGCTTGACATTTATAATTACTGTATCACTTTTGAAGAAGAGGAACTTATAAGTTACTCTTTTTCTGAGATGAATGCTTCTCAAAATCATCACAGCCAATGAACCAGAATCTAATGTCTGTGCCACCCTCCAAGCAGAACCACTGTTCGTTGAAACAGTTAATGAATGATTTCAAGACTGACCATCTTAGTACGTACACCCTTTCTTAAATGAATGTAACCTGTTCCCTGTGGGCTGAGAATGATGACAATCACTCAAGTCAAATAGCTTTAAACGCAGCAGGAAATGTGTATCCAAATAATTGTGCCTACAATTCATTCCTTGGTTCAGCAGAACTGTCAACTTTTAGCTTAGTTACTGTGTAGGTAAAAGTTGTGAGGGACGTTGAAGTACAGCCTTATTACAATGAACTCCAATGTCTAAACTTGTTCTTATTTTGGGTTTGTATAACAGTAAGAGCCAATATTTAAAATAGGAAAAAAAAGGAAAGCTCTACTAAAAACAAAACAAACAAACAAACAAAAAGACTTTATGTATTTATGTTGATTTAATAACATGTCCACCATTTTTATGATTGGTATAAAAATATATATTGTTTTGAATATAATAAAAATAGACATTAATATTTAAATATATATCTTCATGTTACCTATTCCAAAGAAAGATTTAGACCCATGTTATCATTTTATATTCATTGATTAAATTTATATTTGCCTTTTGTTATTAATTTTAAGTTCAATGTATTACAAATAAAATAAACATAGATCATGTTATTAACCTGTTAACTTTACTTATAATCAATTTGCTATTACATACATGATATGAATAACAAACTATAATATCATGTGTATATTTTATACATAAGTAATAAAAGCAAAATTTATAAGCAGAAAAATTCATATTTTAAGATTTTAGTTCAGCCATACATTCATCTTTCTGGACTTTTCAGTTCACACATAGAATATACAGCAAAACAAAACAAAGCCCCACAATGCACTCAGCCTGAAAGACACTTCAGCACTGACCTCCCTTCTCCTCTGATAACACTGCCTAAAAACTCTCAGACCTGACTGCTTCCTGTCAATCATAGGACCTTGTGCCTAGGCTTCTCAATCATAATTTCTCCACAGACCTGTCGCACTACTGATCCTTCTGCTGGAATGAATGCTCTTTGTCCAGATGATCTCACAGCAGCGCCTTTAGTTTCTTCATGTCCTTTTGAAGAAAATCAATCCTGATCTTATAAAATAAACTGTACTTTGTTAGGCCTTGCTTTTACCTCACTTGGATATACTGTTATCCACACTAGTAACTTCGACATTGTGTATACATCTTAAAGATCTCCTCCTCAATAACAAGATATGTTCTATTTTACTCACATTACTATAGTATGTTATATAAAATCTGGAATAAATATGGAGATATTTTAAAGGGTCTTGATTTTAGTAAGAAAAAATATTTTTAGATACATATCTTGTTAATCTGAAACACTCTAGTCAGTGGTCTATTAGTAGTCTGAATCACAATTCAAGGTAAGTATAGTTTGAATAATTTTGTAATTAGTGTGTCTTTTTTGTAAACTAATTATATATTTGAAAAAGTGTATCATTATCCTTCATTGGCAAGTGAGAAACTCACTATGTAGACCAGGTTGATCTTGAAACAGGAATTCTGCATTTGTCTCCAAATTGCTGGGATTGATCAATAAATGAACTCCAGAGGAGTTACAAACTACTGTTTCAATTTGCATTTTGTTTTTGAATCTTTTAAATAATGAATTTATTTATTCACTTAAATCCCAATATCAGCCCTCAGATCTCTCAGTCCCCTCCTCTTGCAGCGCCTCCCCTTGTTTCCCCTCCCTTTCGCCTCTGAGAAGGGTAGTCCCTTTGGGTATCACCTCCTAACACCCAACTCTATTCTTCCCTCCTTCTCATCCCACACATCACTCACTGAAAAAGGTCTACGTTCATCCTTTTTCACTGAGGTCAGACAAGACAGTCCAGTTAGGGGGAAAGGATCCACATGTCGGCAACAGATTCTAGGACAGACCTTGCCCCATTCATGAAGACCAAGCTGCATATTTGTTACACATGTGCAGGAGGACTAGATCGAGTCCTAGCTCCCTCTTTGGTTGGTGGCTCAGTCTCTGGGGGCGAACATGGGTCCAGGTTAAGTCGACCTTGTTGGTCTTCCTAAGTAGTCCTTATCCTCCTCAAGTCCCTCAATCCTTCCCCCTTCCCCAGACTCTTAAGACTTCCCAAGCTTCTCTGATGTTTGGCTGTGTGTCTCTTCATCCGTTTTAGTCAGCTGCTGGGTGGAGTCTCTCAGAAGACTGTTATGCTAGGATCCTGTCTACAAGCATAACAGACTATCAGTAGTAGTATCAGGGATTGTGCTTGCCCATGGGACGGGTCTCAAGTTGGGTTGGTTATTGGATGTCCATTCTCTCTTGTCTCTGGTCCATCTTTGCATCTTTGTCCCTGGATTTCTTGTAGACAGGACATTTTAGGTCAAAGGCTTTGTGCGTGGGTCGCTGACCTTATCCCCCCACTGGAGTCCTGCCTGGCTAGAAGTGTCCTTTTCTGGATCCATATCCTCCACTGCTATTAGTTTCAGCTAGTCACCCCTAGAGTCACCCTGGGGCCTCCCTCCCATGCCAGGTCTCTTTTTAACCTGTTGAAATCCATGTGTGAGATGAAGAGATTTTAAAACTTGCTCCAATTGAAGGCAGGGCAGGAATCTGCTTGTCTCCAAAATGGATGGTCATTAGATATGTATTACCTCATAAAGTAGGCCATGTGTCCCTGGCACAGACCTATATTTCTCCAGGACAAATATCAAGGAGTAAAATTTATAGTATGCATGAAAACTAATATTCTTCCTGTTGAAAGTGCTCCTGTGGTTGGCATGCCAAGTGCCACTCAGAACACCCTGAATGCATTCAGCTTCTTACCCTTGATGCCATATGAAATGGCCCTGTTAAAAAAGTCACTTGTCATTTATTTGGTTTATAGTTTAATTTGTTTTTATAACTCATAAAATAAAGAAAATCAAATATTTCTAATGTTAGCTTTTTCTCTACTGTTATAGAATTCATGAAATATTTAATGGCAGTGGTTTGCAGGGGTAGAAATACTTTATATTGAATTTGAAAATCTTTCATCATGTATCAGATCCCTAAATTTAAGATTTATTTTTCTCATAGTTTTATGTCTAAAGCAGCCATTAAAACTGTATTAATACTGTCGAGTGAAATAACACTATCAACTTAATATAAATTATATTATATATAATATTTACCCCAAAGCAATTGAATTTCAGTTGTTTTCATTCAATCTATGTAACATCATCATTTATAACATCATCTTTGGGAATTTAGGTTTATGAAGTATATAGAATATTCTCAGGCAGGAAAAGGAGAATGAAATTAGAAATAAATAAACAGTAAAGTAGGAAAACCTAAAAATATGCCAAATGGCTGCAAAATTATTAGCTTATTACTAATGTAGCAATCTATTGATCTACACCACAATAAATAGTCAACAATAAATATATGTGATATTTGGAGGCATTTTACTTACCAGTGGAAAAATTGTAAGAGTTAAATTAACCCTTTGAAAGCCAGTAGAATTGAGGATTGAAATATCAGAAGAAAAAAATAGAAAGGAAAAGAATCATTGTATTGAATATGCATATTTAAATGAATACACGCACACATATATACATATACATATATAGAGAGAGAGGGAGAAGAAAAGAAAGAGAGAGAGAGAGAAATTATGTGTTTGTACGTGTGTGATATGCCACTGCCAATAAGTGACCGAATTAATAGAAAATAAAAATAACCTCATATAATGTGTCCCCTTTAAAGACAACATGATAGGGAGTCAATCTACTATTTTCATATTCTTACTTTTTCAAAACATAATTGCACTCTATTTAAAATTAGGCATGTAAGCTCAAATTTAGCTGTGTCAGATAAAATATCTGTAACTTTTTAAAAAATGTTAAGGATACTGAAAACTAAAGCTTTACATCACATCATAAATTTTAAACATGTCTGAAAATTTGATATTGTATTGTACCATATTTGGTTTTCCTATAGAGGAGATAAAGAAAGAGAATTGCAACTTAAAAATTATGAATTAATATAATATCTTCTCAGAGAAGAACAGAATCAAACTAGAAGATAATAAAATTATATTTTGAAAACATCAATATTTTTGTCTATTAAAAACGTAAGTGAAGGTACCATGAGGTGCTGAGAAGAAGGTATATTCTTTTGTTTTAGGATGAAATATTCTATAGATATCTGATAAATACATTTGTTTCATAACTTCTGTTAGTTTCACTGTATCTCTGTTTAGTTTCTATTTCCATGATCTGTCCATTGCTGAGAGTGGGGTGTTGAAGTCTCCCAGTATAATTGGGTGATGTACAATGTGTGCTTTGAGCTTCAGTAAAGTTTCTTTAATAAATGTGGGTGTCCTTGCATTTGGAGTATAGATCTTCAGAATTGAGAGTTCATCTTGGTAGATTTTTCCTTTGACGGGTATCAAGTGTCCTTCTTTCTATATTAGCATGACTACTCCAGCTTGATTCTTGGGACCATTTGCTTGGAAAATTTTTTCCAGCCTTTTCCTCTGAGGAAGTATCTGCTTTGACACTGAGGTGCATTTCCTGTATGTAGCAAAATGCTGGGTCCTGTTTATGTATCTAGTCTGTTTGTCTATGTCTTTTTATTGGGGAATTGAGTCCATTGATGTTAAGAGATATTAAGGAAAAGTGATTGTTGCTCCTGCTATTTTTGTTGTAGAGGTGGAATTATGTTTGTGTGGCTATCTTCCCTTGGGTTTGTTGAAAGAAGATTAATTTCTTGCTTTTTCTAGAGTGTAGTTTCCCTCCTTGTATTGGAGATTTCCATCCATTATCCTTTGTAGGGCTGGAATTGTGGAATCCTGAGAGTGGAGCTTCCTTTGGGTGTTGTGGGACCGGCTACAGAGTTTGCCCCCAAGGCCTGCTCAGTGCACCTGCCCAGACAGGAAGGAACCTGTGCCACTGGTCTGGTAGAGTTCCTGTGTGCCTGGTCCCACTGGTTCCAGTTACTCCCTGTTTTGGGACAGATGTTGTGCCCTCCTCACCACTGATCCTATGGTACTGGGTGTGTTAGAGCACCTGGGAGTGGAGCTTAAAATATGGATTTAAAAATTGTACAGTGTCTACATTCACATTTGTGATGTAATGATGATCATCACTACTTTTGAGCCCTTGGACATCAGGCAGAAACAAAAGAGAACCTACAGTTATACTTTTTATTGTTAGTTCCTTTATCTATTGGTTCATTCACATAAATGATAAGAAAAAATAAAATTAAAGTATTTGAAGCTTTCTAAAATGTGGTGACAGTTAATGATTTTTATATTTCAAAGCTCCCTGTTGATCTCCTTAAGTTGAGCTATTATTATATTGCAACCAAATTTGTAATAATTTACTCTTAGGAGGACAATAATTTTTGCATACTGCTAATTAATTGTGATAATTAACTCTATTATGAAAATGCATAATAGGATATTCTAAGAAAAACAACCTACTAAATCAGTAATTTATAATTTAAAATATTTCTGTAGTGTTATAGTTATACATAAATGTGAATATAATCTGAAATAGAATGAAGTCAAATGGCAACATAACTAATTAGATTCTTGAAGTGTACAAAAAAATTCTATGAATATCTTTAAATGAACTCATGTTTCAAATGTGAGAAAATTATTGCCTTGTATTTTTCCTGGCATTATATGTTGGCTAATTTAGTATGCAAAGGTGATGAACAGACACTGTATTTTCTTTTGTTTAAAATTCATTTTATTTTAAAATTATAAGTATTTGTGGGTATTTTTGTGAATGTGCACATGTGAATTCAGGAGTCCATGAAGTCTATCAGACTATGTGGAGCTAGAGTTAGATACAGCTGTAAGATGCAAGACATGGGTTCCAGGATTCTAACTAAGATCTTTCATTAACAAACATAAACACATTTTAATAATGAAGCTTAACAGAAATTTAAAGAAACTCACATGTTTGAAAATCTCTATGACAGATTTCATCTTTTCATTTTCTGGTTAAGTAATGATTATATTTAGGAAAGAAATATGAATACAGCTACATGGATCAGTCTAATGAATATCTCTGTAAGAAATTAGTAATTGTCTTTGTGGAGTGTGTGTGTGTGTGTGTGTGTGTGTGTGTGTGTGTGTGTGTGT
>JADRCC010078261.1:0-10296 GCA_019843855.1 Hylomyscus alleni
AAAAAAAAAAAAAAAAAAAAAAAAGTTAGAAAAGAAGCCATTCTCTCCATATTAGAAAATTGTCTATTTTTTTCCACAGAAAAACACTTTAATCCAGAACCATAAATTCTTCACCTACAGAAAGAACAGATGTCGTTACACATCAGCTGGACTCATTCGTGGGTTTTCTCTCCAGGCTCTGTGCTTAGCCCTGTCACTTCCTAGCTGTGTGTGTACTCTATAAACTGCTCAGTCGTTACAAGCCTCAGTCTATGCATCAACATGGCAAAGGAAACTGTCATTTCTCATACATTTGTGCCAAGACTAACAAGTGATAGATATAAAGGGGACCTTTTAATGGTTGTTAAAGGTTACGTCTATATGGTATCACAAACTCCCTGTCTTAGGGCTTCCATTGCTGTGGAGAGACACTGTGACCAAGGCAATTCTTTTTTTGTTTTTTAGGCAATTTCACTCATTTACTCTATTCACTGACTTTTCCCTAAAGAGGCATTGACATTATGCAGCTTTTGAAGTCTCAAGTTGTAGATGTCTTCCTATCAACTTATTGGACAGAGAAACAAAATGGGAGAAAACAGAATGGGTTCTATTTTTCAAATTTTTGAGTTAAAATGTCATTTTGAAATTATTTTATTTTTGTAAAAATATTAAAAGTGATAATTCTGCATAGTATAACTCTATATTTTTTCTAATGTATTTTTCAAAATTTTATGTTTATTTTTGAGCGCATGCGTGAACACTATCTTGAACATCCATGCATACATATGGGTGCGGTGCCTCAGCTGGCCAGAGGAGGTCATTAAATCCCTTGGAGTTGAAGTTACAGGTAGTTTTGACACACCTGCTCAGGTGCTGGGAACTAAAATCAGGCCTCTTGAGGAGCAGGCAGAGTGCTTACTCACTGAGCCATCTCTCTAGACTAACACCTTTCCTAAATGTTAGTAATCACCTAAGGTTAGTAAAATTACTACAATTAGGAGAGTGGTCCTAGTGTTAATACATTTATCATCTAATTTATAGACTTTACTCGTATTTTACCAATTAATTTTTTCAGGTTTAAGATCACACATTATAATTAGTTATCTTTTAAAGTCTAGAACAATCCTTTTTTCCCCCCTCTATACTTTATGGCTGGGGACACTTCTGAAAAATAATGGCCAAATATATATATATATTTTGGCCTTTCGAGACAGGATTTCTCTATATAGCCCTGGCTGTCCTGGAACTCACTCTGTAGACCAGGCTGGCCTCAACCTCAGAAATCCACCGGCCTCTGCCTCCCAAGTGCTGGGATTAAAGGTGTGCGCCACCACTGCCCAGCCCAGCTATCTTTCTAAAGATCCCCAGTTTCTGTGAGTGCATCTTCACAAGTAAGGTCCCGATGGTTGAAAAGCCGGTTTTTGTGTTTTGGTTTGGTTTTGGTGCTGTATCAAGAGGCAGATGAGCGAGATTTACTCTGTTGTTAGTGATGTTAATATTCATAATGGAGTTAAAGGGTTTTTGTTAGTTTTGTTGTTGTTGTTTTGTTTTGTTTTTGCCAGATCCCTCTACTGCAAGTTACCATCAGAAGTTCAGTCCATTATCATCAATATCCCACAGCCTGTGACAACATCACCTAGGTACCTACAGCTGCCTCAGCAGACATAGCACAGTCCTGATATCCACATCACCCAGAGGGCTCCAGAAGGTGAAACTTAGGTTTCACCTTCATGTGGTAGCACAGAGCTCGCCCAGGAGATCCTTGCAAGGATTATAACATTTCTACCTCAGTATCTTTTTAGCACCATGGTGCAAGTTCCTTTCAACCCCATAACTCTTTCATGTTGCATGTTTGAAAATCAGCATCCCATGAAAAATGTCAAATTCTACTGCAAGCTCACCTTGTAGACTGCTCCCTGCAACAACAACAGTAACAGCCTTATAACACCCGCCTATCTGAACCTGGGAAATTATGTCCTTATGTGGCCTTGCTTGAGCACAGGACACTGGGGCTTCTCAAAGGGGTTCTTCTACTCACATCCTAGAGTCCTCACTGGAGAGGTCTCTCTGTTAAAGCAGTTTTTTCTATTGTCTTAATGAAGAGTGACAAGATTCTTGTTAATTGTGCTGATTTACTTAACAACACAATTTATCTATATCAAGATTTGTCTACAGTTTTTTATTCAGTTCTAAATTTTTTAAATTTATTTTTTTATTAAATGTTTTCTTTGTTTACATTTCAAATGATATCCCTTTTCCTGGTTGCCCCTCCTTTAAAAAAAACCTATTCCCTTCCCTCCCCCTGCTCATCAGCCCACCCTCTCCCTCTTCCTGGCCCTGGTATTCCCCTACACCGGGGCATAGAATCTTCACAGGGCCAAGGACCTCTCCTCCCATTAATGACCAACTTGGCCATCCTCTGCTACATATGCTGCTGGAGCCACGAGTCCCACCATGTGTACTCTTTGGTAGGTGGTTTAGTCCCTGGGAGCTCTGAGGGTACCAGTTAGTTCATATTGTTGTTTGTCCTAAGGGGCTACAAACCCTTCAGCTCCTTGGGTCCCTTCTCTAGCTCCTTCATTGGGGACCCTGTGCTCAGTCCAATGGATGGCTGTGAGCCTCTACTTCTGTATTAGTCGGGCACTGGCAGAGCCTCTCAGGAGACAGCTATATCAGGCTCCTGTCAGCCAGCACTTGCTGGCATCCACAATAGTGTCTGGGTTTGGCGATTGAATATGAGAAGGATTCCCAGGTGGGGCAGTTTCTCGATTATCCTTCCTTCAGTCTCTGCTCCATACTTTGTCTCTGCAATTCCTTCCATGGGTATTTTGTTCCCCCTTCTAAGAAGGATAAAAGACTTTGGTCTTCCTTCTTCTTGATTTCTTGTGGTTTGTGGATTTCTATCTTGGGTATTCCGAGCTTCTGGGCTAATATCCACTTATCAGTGAGTGCATACCATGTGTGTTCTTTTGTGATTGGGTTACCTCACTCCAGATGACTGGGTCACCTCTCCAGATCCATCCATTTCCCCTAAGAATTTCATAAATTCATTGTTTTTAATGGCTGAGTAGTACTCCATTGTATAAATGTACCACATTTTCTGTATCCATTTCTCTGTTGAGGGACATCTGGGTTCTTTCCAGTTTCTGGCTATTACAAATAAGGCTGCTATGAACATAGTGGAGCATACACAGCTTTAAACTCCCTTCCTGACTAAACTGCATGTTCTCACACTTTTCCACTCCTTTGGTTATTCTTTGTCATGAAACACATTGGTCCATTCCTTTTCAATTCAGCTCCACTCAGATTGCCAGGGCCTGGATAGAAAGTGTGCAGGTTCTTGCCAGAAGACATCAATGGCATCTCTCCTTATTTCTAAAACGTCCTTGCTCCCATATGAAACCTCAGAGCATAGTCTATACTCTCCACATTTTTTTCCAGGGATTCCCTAACCGTCATCCTTAGATTTTTTTTCATGTCTCCCATACAAGAATTCTGGAGGCACACACATCCATGTCTTGTTCACACCAATGTCCTCGTTCATCAGGACCAATCTCTTGTCTTAGCTGCTTCTCTCATTGGTGAGATGAGACGTGACAGAAACGAGGTTAGGGTGGACGAGCTTGCTCTGGCTTGCAATTTAAAAGAAGAGAGCCCATTGGGGTGGAGAAGGAGTGTGGGAGACATTCACTCTTGCCATGGACATGTGTGACTGAGAAACTGACTTTCTAATCGCTGCAAATGGCCATATGCAGTTATTAGCTATATCAGAAACCACAGTTCAAGATAAATAGTATATAGACTCTATATGCATGTACATATGTATTTATATATATATTGTGCATGTTATATGTGCGCATATGCGTGTATATGTTGTATATGGTATTTAATGCCATTCATCACATGGAATAATTTTTAGGTTGAGGAAGCACCAGCAAACCTGAATTGAGTCCTACAGAATGGCAGTTCAGGCCGCAGTTCTAAGAAGACTTATGTGCAATGGGTGTGCCATTCAAGTTCAGGTGTCAGCCCTGACAGAAGGGGAAGCAAGGGGAAGCTGTCCTTCACATCCGTCAGGCTCAGGAGGGCTATATTCCGTTTCATTTGTTCAGGGAGAACAGTCTACTGGTTTAGAAAATGAAACTGATTGTCCAGAGAATGGAATATAATATGATATATAAAGAAGGCTGCATTTCCATCATGGTGAACAGAGGGAAGAAAAAAAATAGAGAATTAATTTCTGCTATTCTGACCAATGACAGGGCCTCTGTGGCCAAGCTCTTTAAACAGCTAGAAGAAAATTTGTTGCAAACTTGAGGAAACTTAGCAGGCTTCTGAAAGAAAGCTCTCTACTGGAAGACGGCAACTTTCTATTAAAAACGGCACTTGGGAAAGAGGCGCTCCCTTTACTCGGCAGCATGTCATTTTATGCACAGCATGCTCGATAATGTATTTGAAGCAGACATCCTTATTAGCTAAGAATATTGAGGGCCGGGGCATAGATCAGTGGTAGAGCTCCTCATTTGTGAGTCTCTGGATTCAATCCTGAACACCATATTCTCTTTCCACTGACTGAGATGAAGCACTGTCCATTTTCTTAGTTTTAACAAGTCTCAGCCTCCGGTTTCTATTAAGCGTCTGCTGTATTCCAGCAAGCATCTTCTACTAGGATTTGTTTTGTATTTAATTATGCATATGTGTCTGAGGAGACAAGCATGTGAGGACGGTTCTCATTGAGCCCAATGGTGCCACATCCCCCTGAAGGTAGAGTTAGGGACAGTTGTGAGTCATCTGATGGAGCAATTGGGGACCACTCAGGTCCTCTGCAAACCATATGTACTCTTCACTTCTTAGCAAACTGAGCTCTCCAGCCTTCCAGCACCTTTTATCAGTTTGGCTCAGGCATCACTTTGCCGTAGTTATCAGTTCAGCTTAGTTTTCGGCTTCTCCTGAGCTCCGATGTACTTTTCTTCGTAGCCTTTGCTCGCGTCTGCTAGATGGTGCCTGTAGCTCCAAGAGCAGTTATGGAATATCACATTTACATAAAATGGAGAACAATAGAGACTTTAATATTTGATGAAGTGAACAAATTTCTCCAAGATTAGATAGAAAAGATTCACAGAAAAGAACCAGTGGAATAAGATGAAAGCTATGGGTAACAACTTGAAGGGGGGAGAAAAAAAAAAAAGAGCTTAAGTACATTCTGCAGTTGCTAACCAGGAGTTAATTTACATATTGTTAACTGTCAAATAAAAATAAAATGGTATTCTGGTTTTAAAGCTTCAGTATGCCTGGAAGCCAGAGGGCGAGCTGTTCGTTTTCAAGGTTACCCAACCCCGTTAATGCTGCTCTCTGTCATGTGGAAGCTGCTTCTATGTGACCCAGTTAGAGAGAAGAATCCAGAGTCTGGTATAGGGGTGAATAGACTCTTTTCCAAGGAGAGAAAAAGGAAAAGCCTTAGAAACTCAGGAAGGGAATGGAAGAATCCTAGAAAAGGATCAGGAGGATGGGGGGAGAGGAAAAGAAGGAGGGGAGGAGGAGGATGGTACAGAGAAAGAGGTGAAGGAGTGGGGGAGCTGCAGGAGCAGGAAGAAAGTAAGAAGACAGAGGGGATGGGTCAGAAAGGGTGGAGGATGGGAAGTGGGAGGAGGAAGAGAACAAAAACAGGTATTGCACTGTAGGAAGCCAAGTCCAAGGAAGTTCAAGGCTCATGCCTCTCCAGTGCTGGAGCTTGGTGGGGGCAGCAAAAGTCCTATCCTAAAGACAACCCCTCACCCCCACACACACCCAACCCCCCACCCTCCACCCTCCACCCCCCGCTGTCTCTTGGCAGTCTCCTCTGACATGCTCACAGCCCTCACAAGCCTCAAGTCTAGCTGAAGCTTCTGGTAAGATAGATGCCTTCAGCAGATCGGTCAGTGATGGGTAGGCCCTTCATTCCCTGACTCAGAGGGCAGTGTCCAGCCTGTGACTTCAGAGATAACATGCTGTTTTTAAAATATAGCTGCCTTAGGATGTGAGAACAGGAGGAAATAGCCACAAATCAGGAGCTTTAATTTAATGTGCACCAGCCCAAGAGTGAGATACAACCCTGGGGAGTAAGTTGTGCAGAGCAGGAGACAGGGACACTAACAAGCCAAAAAGTACAGGTGTCAGGGGGCCAGGCCCAGGCATGGAAGTCACATGAAAGGACAACTCTGTGCACAGTGGCCATTATAGACTGAGACCACACAAGCTGAGAATCTTGGAGTCTTGATCCCGGAGCCTGTGCTCAGTGGGTAGCTAGTCTCTGGAGCAGCCTGCCTGCTTCTCACTGCTATGGATACAATATCTTAAATTGCATCAAGTACTACAAATTATGTCTGGCTTATCAGAAGCAACCTATGTAAGTAAACTCAGCCACCCAGTATAAGTTAGTGCTATACCGAAAGCATGAAAGCATGCTCGCTGCGCTCGTGCAGCCGTTCACAAGGCTGGAGAGCTGAAGCATGGGGTGAATTCTCAGGATTTTGGGCAGAGAGCTAAGAATATGAAATCTGGAACGTATTTAATAGAAGATCATGTGCAGAAATGAAAAGAAAATGTATAAACACTAAAGGCGAAGGAACACCTAACTGATGCTGAGTGGCAGAGTAAGAGTTGGGCATGCGCCAATCTGTGAGGATGCCTTAGGCACACACGATGTGCTGCCAGCGGAAGACTGAAATGAAGCCCTAGAGAGGAAACGGGCGAGGAATGAACATTGGTAATTAATATCTGTCGGTCAAGTACCAGATGCTTGAACTTCATCCTGCCAGCTCCATCAAATGTGGAGTGATTCCCTCTATCTGGCCACATGTCCCTCAATATTTGTCCTGTATCTCAATGTACCCAGGAGATACAAGGACTTGTAAAACTATGGTCTTTCTAGGCCCGCCCCAGCTCTGAATAATAACACGGAGACTTATTATGAATGCCTAGGCCTTATAGCAAGGCTTGTTCCCAACTAGCTGGTAACTTACTATCCCATTTACTCTAGTCTAAGCTCTGCCACATGGCTGGCTACCTCTTCTCAGTTCAGGCATCGGCTTCTTCCTTCTTGTCTGGCTGGTGAACTCTCCTGCGCCTGACTCTCCCAGAATTCCTATCACTTCCTGGAAGTCCTGCCTTCTACTTCCTGCCTTTCCTAGAGGCCATCTGCTTTTTAATAAACAAATCAGAAGGTGAGAGAGGGAGTGTTTACAAAATATTATGTAACCATATGAATAACAGAACCCAAGTCCAGCCTGCACCCAACTCTGCCAGGCACAGTAGTTTCCATTTGAATGATACAAAGACAATCTTTACACCATGCACAATAATATTCTCCCAACAAGGCTACACTCCTGGCAATGGCATCTCTTGAACTGGCTTTCTGTTCTGACCAGCCAGACAGCAATGCACAGAAACATGGAGAAAGCCTCTGGGCTTTTGCTACCACTTCCAAAATCACTGCTCTGGGTGGAGTCCTTAGTCTATTTCTCGATGACTTCATATATAACTTTGTTAAGAAAACCATGGCTGCCAAATGACATAAATCTTGAATCATTTGCAATTATTGTCTTGGCCATTGAAACGTGAACCTTGGAAAAGATAATGTTAAATCATTGGGGTTGTTTGGGGTAAGGTCTGTTAGCAAGTTTTAGTTTATGAAACTTTGAGTATCTTCATCATAGAGGGAAATTCTTTATTTTTCTTGAAGTTCAACACATTTTTAAAGGAGAAACTGACATGGGGATGAGGCTTGAGAGTTGATGTGTTCTTATAGCATGCATAAAGTCCTCCGTTGATCCCTAGCACCAAAAACTGGGCATAGCAGCGCACACCTGCAATCCCAGCACACTCATGCACACACACACACACACACACACACACACACACAGAGGTGGAGGTAGAAATAGGATGCCAAGCAAAGTGTATGCACTCTATCCTCTGGTCACTAGTCTGATACATTTTATGCACTTTGCTCTCTGGCACTGTTTATCAAGCACTTGAGAGAGCAAAGTTCCAAGGTCTGTAAATCTGAGTCAGAGTTTCATGCTAGCAGTTTTCATATATCAGCAATTGCAATATAAGAATTATGAACTGCTGAAGACAATTCTAGACCATTAGTTTGTCATAATCACACGGGTTTCCCTAAGTGTATTGCTCTACAACAGTGGTTCTCAACCTGTGAGTTGTGACTCCTCTTTGGGCCACATATCATATATTTATATTATGATTCATTAACAGTAGCAAGATTAATGTAACAAAGTAGCAAAGAAAATAATGTTATGGCTGGAGATCAGCACAATATGAGGAACTGCATCAAAGGCTTCCTAACTGCATTAGGAAGGCTGAGAATCCCTAACTGCATTAGGAAGGCTGAGAATCCCTGCTCTAGAAAATGGCAAAGACAAATGACAAACAGATATGCTGGGATCCAAAGCTTTTAAATGTTTATGGACAACTGTAGGCCACTTCTACGGACTGGCTTCCCTACTGCATCAGTCAGCTATGGCTGCTGTAACAAATGACCATATATTGACAGGTTAAAACCACAGGATTTACTCTCTTGCATATCTCAAGGCCCCTAAGCTCAAAGTCAATATTACCAGGTTGAAATCAAAGGCTGAAATTTCTTGTGGTTCTCAAGGCTCCTTGCCAGCTTCCCTTCCCACCCTCGGCTTCCCAAAGCTTTCGTGTTCCTTGACTCCTGGTAGCATCACTACAAGCTCTGTGTTTGCCCTTTTACAAAGGCATATGCCAGTATGCTTAGGGCCTCAAGGGCTCTCCCTAAGTAAGCACCTGACCTCCAGACCCCTAACTGAAACAGATCTCTGAAGATCTTTGTCTCACACACAACCATAGTTATAATGTCCAGAAAGCTGGATATGATATTTGGGCACCATTTATTTAATCAAAACTGTGCCTGGTTGTGTTCCAACCTCAGCCAGGAGGAAGGGAGGGAGAGTAACAGGAAAGGTAGGGACAGGACTTTTTCCAAAGGCCTCATTTAGGCATGAAGAGAACTCCACCAAAACAGGAGAGAACTCGCAGAGGTCAGAGGTAGGTTGTTTTCCAACTAATGCAAGAAAGTCCAAACATTTATTTTAGCACACAGGAGATAATCAGAAAACATTTGTTAAATTAAAATTATCAAGATACAATAAAAGTAAAATATCAGAAAATTTTGCTACTTGCTAATGATTTTTTTTTAAGGAGTAAACAATTCTAAGAGTTTAGATTAAAAAGTAACAAAGAAGGTTGGGGATTTAAAGACCTATAAAAGTATAAGGACTGCCTGGAGAGATGGCTCAGTGGGTAAGAGCACTGCCTGCTCTTCCAAAGGTCCTGAGTTCAAATCCCAGCAACTACATGGTGGCTCACAACCACCCATAATGAGATCTGATGCCCTCTTCTGGTGCGTCTGAAGACCGCTACAGTGTATTTATGTATAATGATAAATAAATCTTTGGGCCAGAGAGAGCAAGGACTGAGCAAGCAGGGCCAACTAGAGCAAGCAGTGGTCTTAAAAGTCATTTCACCCAGGCTGGCCTTGAACTCGTGATCCTCCTGCCTCTGCCTCCTTCAGCAAATCCTACTGGCATGTACCACCACAACTGGAAAAGATTTATTTATTTATTATATGTAAGTACAATGTAGCTGTCTTCAGACACACCAGAAGAAGGCATCAGATCTCATTACGGATGAGCCACCATGTGGTTGCTTGGATTTGATCTCAGGACCTTCCAAAGAGCAATCGGTGCTCTTAACCGCTGAGCCATCTCTCCAGCCCCAGGAGTTCTTTCTTTCTTTGTTTGTTTGTTTTTGTTTTTTGGTTGGTTGGTTGGTTGGTTGGTTTGGTTTTGGTTTTTCAAGACAGGGTTTCTCTGTATAGCCCTGGCTGTCCTGGTACTCACTCTGTAGACCAGGCTGGCCTCGAACTCAGAAATCTGCTTGCTTCTGCCTCCCAAGTGCTGGGATTAAAGGCATGCGCTGACGCCACCACCACCTGTATTTTTTTTAAAGATTTATTTATTTATTATATGTAAGTACACTATAACTGTCTTCAGATGCACTAGAAGAGGGCATCAGATCTCATTATGGGTGGTTGTGAGCCACCATGTAGTTGCTGGGATTTGAACTCAGGACCTACGGAAGAGCAGTCAGTGCTTGTAACCACTGAGCCATCTCTCCAGTCCCAAACAGATGCAAAAGAGACTATTTCCTTTGGGATTAGAGGCAACTCCTTGGGTTTTGTTTGTTTATTTAGTAGTAGTAGTAGTAGTAGTAGTAGTAGTAGTAGTAGTAGTAGTA
>JADRCC010078363.1:0-13814 GCA_019843855.1 Hylomyscus alleni
GTTTGGTTTTTGTTTGAAGAAATTTTTTATTAATTAAAAAAATAGAAAGATATGTAACATAATTCAGTAAGTTATGCTTCTTGAGCACAGGTAAGTCCTGAGGTTTAAAGTTGGTATGTAAGACAAAGCTATTGGAGCCAAATTTCTTCTTAAAATTCCTGAGGTTGCTCATAATTGTTGTCTTCAGTGATGCCAACATATTTGCATATTTGGCTTTTCATTTTTAAGCATGGATTGCTGCTTTTTTTATTAAAACAAAAAACAAAACCCAAAAAACAGAAGCTGTTCTTCTGTAAGCTCTATTGGTGCATAGTGTTTACATTTGCTAAGCAGGAGTAATGTCTGAAACTTGTGTTTGTTGAGGAACTGAAACCAGCATTGTCTCCTAGGACAGACCTTACATTTCCACCTTTCTACTGCCTAGGTCTACAGTCTTCATCTCTCTAACTAAAAAAAACCATTTGTTCTCATTTTAATCTCTTTTTTGCTTATTTTTGTTTTAAGCATTTTAATTGTTATTTTTTCATTATTGGCTGGGTGGTGCATGTACAATAGTGAGCCTGTGGAGGTATGAAGACAACTTTGGGGAGTCCATTTTTTTCCTTCTTCCTTAACATGGCTTCTGGGAATTGAACTCAGGCTGCCAGGCTTATGCAACAAGAGCCCTTATCTGCTGACTCATCTCACTTGTCCTTGGTTTAGTCTTGTGAAATACCTAGCTGGCTATATTGCCCAGGCTGACATTGAGTTTACAATAATCTTTCTGCCTCGGCCTTCTGAATGCTGGAATTACAAGCATTTGCCACAATGCCCAGCTCCTAATCTGAATCTCACCCAGATTTTTCTATCATCATCTTTTTTTTGTCCTGAAGTCCACACTGATCTTGTCAATTATGATCCATCAGAACCCCTGCTTTGAGGTTATAGACTTGACAGAGGCAGATGTGATGTGAAGCTTGGCTTTCCAGTCTTCACAACCATCACCAGAGTTTTGAGTTACTCTGATAGTGAGATGGGATTTCTGCCACCCTGTCTGGTTCTGAATAATATGTGGGTTGTATGCCCCAGGGTATCACCGAGGCTGAGCGAGAGGCTTTTGAGCTGCTTCCAGATGATGAACGCCAGTGCATAAAGTGCAAGACCACATGTTTCCTATCTGCCCTGGCTTGCTATGACTGCCCAGATGGCCTTGTCTGCCTTTCTCACATCAATGATCTCTGCAAGTGCTCCAGTAGCCGCCAGTACCTTCGGTAAGTCTAGGACCTATACAAAGGAAGTAGGAGAGTATCAAGTTGGGCTAAAGTGTACTCTGCCCTGTCCTTTTCCAGATATCGGTACACCTTGGATGAGCTCCCTGCCATGCTGCATAAACTGAAAGTTCGAGCTGAGTCCTTTGACACCTGGGCTAACAAAGTACGAGTGGCCCTGGAGGTGGAAGATGGGCGGAAGCGCAGTGAGTGACTGGGGGCTGGGGGTAGGGTGGTTGGAGGGACTCTACAGACAAGTTCTATTCTTGTTTCTTCTGTATCCCTGGCCCTTTTCCTCTGCCTTGACCTAATATTGCCTAATCCTTCTTACTCTCTTTCTCCAGGTCTGGAAGAACTGAGAGCACTAGAATCTGAGGCTCGTGAGCGAAGGTTTCCTAACAGTGAACTTCTACAGCGACTGAAGAACTGCCTGAGTGAAGCAGAGGCTTGTGTGTCCCGGGCTCTGGGATTGGTCAGTGGCCAGGAAGCTGGGTAAGTTAATGTGAGGTGTTGCAGCACAGATAGCTTGCTACTGCTGAAAAGTGTTACAAGGGGTGGATTCTGAATACAGTGAAGTCCTTGGAACATTAGCAGGAAGTTGCCAAGTGTGAGGTGATAGCCTGGGAAGTACTGCAGAGTACAAGGAGAACAGGCAACTTTTCGTGGAGAAGGAGAGCCTTGGCAATAAGAAAAGTTAGAAGTGTTTATTTTATAATCAGCATCTATAGAAGATTTGAGAGAGTTTGTGGGTAGGGAGGAGTATAGGGAGTTTAGGGGCTAGAATAGGACACAAACAAGAAAAACAACATAGTTTCAGTAGACAGTGAATTATAAAGTCTAGGGGCTTGCAGTGTAACTTCCTGTTTATCTAGTATATGAGGCTTGGGGTTCTGTTTCCAGCTACATGCAGGTTAGTGGGGATGTAAGAATAAAGTCTGGCTTCTGTTAGCATCACTAGCTTATAAGCTTCTTCCCCCTCCAAGTGTTTCCCTCGCTCCTCCTATCTCTTCACCCTATGAATAGGCTTAGATTAAAAAATCCTCCCTATAGCCTCCCTATTGTGGGAACATTGAGACACAAGATTGAAGATAGAAAGAACAGATATGGCGAGGAGTGGTTTTGGCACACATGAAAGGAGGGACCTGGGTTTGGATCTGAAATCTCATACATGAAACTCCATAGCCCCGACAGGGCGGCTGGTCTACAGATGACCCTGGCTGAGCTACAGGATTTTCTGGGCCAGATGAACAACCTGCCCTGTGCCATGCACCAGATTGGGGATGTCAAGGTGAGGAGAGGTGGGTTTAGGTAAGGCAGGGTGCATGTGTGAGAAAATAGTGCAAAGTATGAGCAAGGTTTTAGGTTTGGGATTTGGGACAAGGAGCAGAGACATGAGTACAAGCTGTTGAGACAAGGGAAAGTTTGCCTGAGGAAGTAAAAGGTAACAAGGGTGTTTGTTGAGCCTGAAACAATGAATAAAGTTCATAAAAATAGAAGTCGGATGGAGAAGGCAGGGGACTCCAGAGTGAGCATGAGGGTTTATGTTGCATAATATTTCTTAGGCTGGAGGATCTCTTAGTACTTTGAGAACAGAGTCCCATGTAGAGAGAAGTAAAGTACAAATTTATGATCAACCATGAATAAAACTGCCTAGGAATGTGCATTTTAAGCATTCCATAGGGTATCATAATAAGCAGTCAAGTGTTAGAGGAACTACTGTTTTAGTTAAGACAATGACAGTTCAGTCCATGTCAGATTACCATTTATCAAAGTTTGTGTTTGGAGGTGCTGGAACAGGATATGTTGTGGGTCCTCTTAAGTGGCCTCATCTGAAGACTTTGTTCTTTATTCATCCTGTATTCTGGTAGGGTATTCTGGAGCAGGTGGAAGCCTACCAGGCTGAGGCCCGTGAGGCCCTGGTCTCACAGCCCTCCAGTCCAGGGCTGCTGCAGTCCTTGTTGGAGAGAGGGCAACAGCTGGGTGTGGAGGTACCTGAAGCCCAGCAGCTCCAAAGGCAGGTGGAACAGGCACGGTGGCTGGATGAGGTAAAACGCACGCTGGCTCCCTCTGCCCGAAGGGGTACCCTGGCCATCATGCGGGGACTGTTGGTTGCGGGCGCCAGTGTAGCCCCTAGCCCTGCTGTGGATAAGGCCCAGGCAGAGCTTCAGGAGCTGCTGACCATCGCTGAACGCTGGGAAGAGAAAGCCCACCTCTGCTTAGAGGCCAGGTAAGTCTAACCCTTCCCCTCCCTGCCATTCATTACTTTCAAATTTTAGTGGAGAATCTGAAGAAAATGGCTGTGGGTGGCCTTGGGCATCACTCCCCAGTGTAGGTATATTGAGTTTCTCTGCTCTTTTGTTCTTGATCTTGTTTTTTTTTTTTTTTCTTTGTTTCTTCTCAAATCTGTATACATAGAGGCAGAGGTAGGCTGTTTGTGTGTGTGTGTGTGTGTGTGTGTGTGTGTGTGTGTGTAGCCCAGTACCAATAGGTCAGCATGTAAACATGCTCAGAAGCACAGGAAACAAGCAGACAGGCTACACAAGTGATCAGAGTGTAAACTTCTAGCAGGCTGACAGAGTGGCAAACATAGGTGCAAGAACTATTGCAGAGGATATATGGGTGCATGCAATCTGAAGTAAGCAGAACCTAGCAACCATCTTTACCAACATAAAAGCACAGAAGTGGCAGAAAGAATAACAAGAGCACAGCTGTGTACAGCTACTGATCAGGCTGTGCTCTGATCCATAGAGCAAACTGGCCTGTTCTCCCACCCCTTCTTTTGTTGTTTTTAGGCAGAAGCATCCACCGGCTACACTTGAGGCCATAATCCATGAAGCAGAAAACATCCCTGTTCACCTGCCCAATATCCAGTCTCTCAAGGAGGCTCTTGCTAAGGCCCGGGCATGGATTGCTGATGTGGATGAGATCCAAGTAAGGACCACACCTAGACTTTCCATGTTGCTAGAAGAGATGATATACAGGCTTGTGCTGTGTTGCATAGCTAGAGAGGGGGGTGAGCTATCACATATTGTGAGGAGGCAAAATGTTTGCAGAACAATATTAAGAGAGAGTCTTCTGAGGCTGGCCTGAAGGATGTGGGGGTGCTGGCTGGGATGCGGATGGTAGAGCAAGGAGACAGGTGTTGTGAGAGTAGAAAGGGACCTGGCAGCAGGTAGAAAAGGAAGACCACAAAAGCATAGTTAGTGCAGTATCCCTGAAGACTGACTGGCTACCTAGACTGAGCCAGTTAGTAGATGTAGGTGTCATGCGTGGTAGAGGGTACTCCTGAGGACAGTGTCAGTTGTTTCTGCTTTGAGACTATGAGAGCAGACCATTTTTCAAGCTCAGAGTAGACATAGAGGATTAGTAGATATTTGCAAATTCAACTTGCCCTTTTCTCTCACCTGTGCTCAGAATGGTGACCACTACCCGTGCTTGGATGACTTGGAGGGCCTTGTAGCTGTGGGTCGGGACCTCCCTGTGGGGCTGGAGGAACTAAGACAGCTAGAGCTACAGGTACTGACAGCACACTCCTGGAGAGAAAAGGCCTCCAAGACCTTCCTCAAGAAGAACTCCTGCTACACATTATTGGAGGTGAGACCTAGCACTTTTACCTATAGCCTCTTCTTACCTAACTGACTGTTTTGAGGTAGTTTATATGAGAATATGAGTTTTTGAGGGGGCATGGGTGAGGGGAGGAAAGAATATGGGGAGGTAGGGAAGCCTGGTCATTTGCCTCTGTCTGCCTGCCTCAGGTGCTCTGCCCGTGTGCAGACGCCGGCTCAGACAGCACCAAACGCAGCCGGTGGATGGAGAAGGAGCTGGGGTTGTACAAATCTGACACAGAGCTGTTGGGGCTGTCTGCGCAGGACCTCAGGGACCCAGGCTCTGTGGTAAGAAGCTTAGATACAGATGGGTAAAGAGCCTGGTGATGATTGTCTAAACCCTGTGACCATGGGCAGACCACTTGCTTCCTGAGCTCAGTTTTCCTGGTTTGGGAGTGGGGTATTGAGTTCAGAGAATGAGAGAATCAAATTGTTTACCTGTTCTTCCCCCTTTCCTGGGCACGGCAGATCGTGGCCTTCAAAGAGGGGGAGCAGAAGGAGAAGGAAGGGATCCTGCAGCTTCGTCGTACCAACTCAGCCAAGCCAAGTCCACTGACATCGTTAACAACAGCCTCTACAGCTTCTATCTGCGTGTGTGGGCAAGTGCCAGCTGGGGTGGGAGCTCTGCAGTGTGACCTGTGTCAGGACTGGTTCCATGGGCGCTGTGTGACAGTACCCCGCCTCCTCAGCTCCCAGAGGTCCAGTCTTACCTCATCCCCACTGCTGGCCTGGTGGGAATGGGACACCAAATTCTTGTGCCCTCTGTGTATGCGCTCACGGCGCCCACGCTTGGAAACCATCCTGGCACTGCTGGTAGCCCTACAGAGACTGCCTGTGCGGCTGCCTGAGGGTGAGGCTCTACAGTGCCTCACAGAGAGAGCCATCAGTTGGCAAGGCCGTGCCAGACAGGTTCTGGCCTCTGAGGAAGTGACTGCTCTGTTGGGACGGCTGGCTGAACTCCGCCAACGGCTACAGGCTGAATCCAAGCCTGAGGAATCCCTGGCTTACTCTTCAGATGGTGCAGAGGGCACTGGCAATATGCCTAAGGTGAGCTTCTTAGCCTAGCTCTTAACTTCAAATTCCTGTCCCCCTAGCCTATACATCTAACTCTGCCCCTGCTTCTCCAGTTTTAAATCTCCTTTGGCCCAGCCTTTTTGTTCCATCCTATTATCTGTCCAAATTCCTAAACCCTGCTCTCTGCTTGACATCCCATGTTTGCCTTCCTCCAAGTGTTAGAGTCTTCCAGGTTTGGCATGGGTGAAGGAAGAGTAGGGCCTGGCTCTTCAGTTCAGTTACCCCTTGCCTTTTCCTGATCTTGATATTTGATAGGTCCAGGGGCTGTTGGAGAATGGGGACAGTGTGACCAGTCCTGAAAAGGTAGCCACAGAGGAGGGCTCAGGTAAGAGAGGTAGGTCTAGCTGTAGTGTGAGTGGGATGTTGAATGGATATTATCAGTGTGGCCCCTGATGTCCTCAGCTCTGTTATAGTGGTGTAGGATAAGACCAAGGGCAGCCTCTAATCCAGTCTGTCTTTGCATCTTCCAGATCTGGAGCTGCTATCCTCGATATTACCACAGTTGTCTGGCCCTGTGTTGGAACTGCCTGAGGCAACACGAGCCCCACTGGAGGAACTTATGATGGAAGGGGATCTGCTTGAGGTGACCCTAGATGAGAATCATAGCATCTGGCAGCTGCTGCAGGCTGGGCAGCCTCCAGACTTGAAGAGAGTCCAGACACTTCTGGAGGTAAGGAGAGGAGTCGTTATTGACATGGCCAGGTCAGGCCAAGTAGGGAGAGAGCCCTGACTACTTGTGTGTACTTGTCTTTTGGGAGAGGGAGAGTGGGATAGGATCTTGCTATATAGTCCAGGCTGGCCTTAAAATCCATGGCAATCTTCCTGCTTTAGCCTTGCAAGTGCTGGGATTACAGTCATGCACCACCAGACCCCACTTACTACTCGGTCTTTTTGCCTTCTATGTTCACAGCTGGAGAAGGCGGAGCGCCATGGGAGTCGGACACGAGGCCGAGCCCTAGAGAGGAGACGGCGGAGGAAGGTGGATCGGGGTGGGGAGCCCGATGACCCGGCACGAGAGGAGCTAGAGCCAAAGAGGGTACGGAGCTCAGGACCAGAAGCCGAGGAAGTCCAGGAGGAAGAGGAGCTGGAGGAGGAGACTGGGGGTGAGGTCCCTCCTGTACCCTTCCCCAACAATGGCAGCCCCAGCACCCAGGAGGACCAGGATGGCTTAGAACCAGTGTTAGAGGCTGGTTCAGACACCTCAACCCCTTTCTCTACTCTGACTTCCCGGCTGTTGATGTCCTGCCCACAGCAGCCATCTCTGCAACAATTGTGACAGTGGCTGAGCCTAGCACAGACCCCAACAAAGATCCTTCCTTGGCCTCAAGGATCCTTTCTGACCATCAAGCCTGCTTCTTGGAGGTGGGCGGGTAGGTGGAGAGACTTCCCCCTCACCACCATCCCCAAGATCGTGACTTTTATATTCTGACTCCAAGGTATTGTTCAGACCTCAGCTCCTGGGGGCCGGCCCCTGGAGTCCTGCGTCCCTGGTAACCTCTAACCAGCATTCCCAGACACCAGAGGCAGATAGACAGGTGGGCAGGGGATCTACTGGGGCTGGGCCAGCACCATTCCAGAGACAAATCCAGGGCACATGCAAACTGGGGGACCTCTCCCTTATCCCCAGTTCTGACCCTGGGTCAGGCCATGCTACACTAACCTTCCCTCCCCACTTCACACTTTTGCCTCCCCCTCCATTTTACTTCTTTCCTCCCCCCTTCATCTTTTCCCTTCCCCTTACTGTTTCACCCAGGAGGAGGAAACTTCACATAGCTGTCCTCACCTTTTTATTTTAAATGAATTTTGTTGGGGTTGAGCAGGGCTGCCTATGGTCTGAAGGCTTTTGGTGCTTGTCCACACACCCACCTCAACCCTTCCTGCCCATCCTCCCCGATCTCCTTTCCTCCTCCTGGGTTCATGCTGTAATAAAGAAGATTGTTGGTGTGTAATTAATTTGTTCAAAAGGAGAAAAAAAAGCAAAACAAGAAACTTTGTTTCAACTAAAGCCTATTTTAATTTTATTTTATTATTTTCCTCATTAGAAATAAAACCCTTAGGAATGTTTTTTTGGAAACATGTTTCTGAAGTGCATTTCTCTTCAAAAAGAGAGCAGAACCTTCCTCGCCTGTTAATGGAGCAGCTGCAGTGCCAGTTAGTGGTAGGGCCAGGGCCAGGGAAGCAGGGCTCTGAATTTGAATCTTACCACTTCTCTCTACCCTTGGAAAAGATAATCCTTCCTGTTCCTCCCCCAAGCCATTTCCCTGTCTTCAGACTGGTGGGCACTGGCCCCCTTTGATAATTTGCACAAGAGCTTCCCCTAGCTTTGTGCTCTTGATTTCTGTTCTCTGGGGGACTTTTTCTTCATGGCTTTATTGAGGTAGAGTTTCCATGCTATAAAGTTCAGCTGTTTTAAATATGTAATTTGGTGAGTCAGACCATCCTTGATGTTTCTTCATTAGTTCTTTCTGCCCCTAATGAATGTGTGGTTAATTTGTAATTTCTGTGTCACTGTTAAACTGCTCTATTGAGATGAAATTTGCATAGTATACAGTTCATCCACTTAAAGTATACAATTCAGTGACTTTTAGTATATTTCAGTCATTGAATGAATCATCACTGCAAAAAATTTTAGAATGTTTTTACAGCCCTCAGAAGAAACCCCACATTGCCTAGGTATTCCCTCCTTACTCCCATTTGTCTCTTCTGGACATTTTATATAAATGAAATTATACAATATGTGATCCTTTTGTGTCTGGCTTCTTTGACTTGGCATAGTAGCTTCAAGCCTATTAATAATCCTACAATAGTTGTATTTTCACCCTTCTGAGCCTGAAAGAAGAAGGGACTATGCTTGATTAGGGGACTGACCTCCTGAAAACGTTTCTACATGTTTTTGTGGGTATCTATATGCATTTTTTCCCAGATTAAGACCCACTAGATTGCATCATATTTATAAAGGAACCATAACCCTCTAAAGACTAAGAACATTCTTATGGTTCTGAGAGTTCTCTCTCCAGAGTTTGCCTAGGAGATACAGAAGGAAGCAAAAGCTTGGAGGTCCTGTTTCATTAGCTAACTTCAGGCATCCCTGGCTTCTCCAAGGTTTTTCCTCTTCTCGAGGTTGTATAAGGTGTTACAGGCTAAAGTCAAATCTTGCTCCCTAGCTCAGGAACTCAGCACACCAGCACTCTTACTTTGCCCTTCCTCATTTATATGTTCAGAAGGATTATTTTGCTCCATTTCTCCCCTTTCCCAAGATTTCAGTTGCTAGAAATTTAGTGATATGTCTCACACCCTCTTTGGGTTGTTTTCAGGGGTGGGAGCATGGCTTACACCTACCTGCCTTATGCAGTCTATTAGTCTATATTGAAAGGTAAACACCAGTAAACAGTGAATACCCCTGCCCTTGGTCCATTTTGATACTAAGTTTCATTCAAGGGTCTGGCTTTTGTCCAGCCATTGGAATTAATCATGGTTTCCAGTGAGAGTTGGAGGTAGCAGAAGAGACACCCAAAGGAGCTTGATCTTGACATTTTACTACCACTCTACTCCAAGAAGCTAGACACAGGAAGAAGTGGCCAAAGGAAAGGTGAAGATGGTGCCTACAACATCTAGGCTAGTGAATTGCTCAGGCCAAGGTAGGGGTCCTTTGTGGTATGGGTCTGTCCCTTACCAATTTTCAGACAGCCTTTCTCAGCTTGGCATTTCCCTGCCATATCCCTTATACACTTTCTGCTCCTTTCACAGTGTACATGTAATAACGTAAATTATTGATGCAAAACTGTCTTAATTAGGTTTCTGTTGCTGTGATAGAACACCACGACCAACTTGGGGAAGAGAGGGTTTATTTCATCTGACAGCTTGTAGTCGTCCAGGGAAGGAGGCAGGAGCCTGAGGGCAGGAGCTGATGGCAGAGGCCGTGGAAGAGTGCCGTTTACTAGCTTATTCATCATGACTTGCTCAGCCTACATATTGCACCCAGGACCACCAGCCCAGGGATGGCACAGCCCACAGTGAGCTAGGTCCTGCAATATCAGTCACCAATCAAGAAAATGCACCCTGGGCTTGCCCAAAGGCCAATCTGAAGGGGGCATTTTCTCAAATGGGTTTTCCCTCTTCCTCTAGGAGCTCACCAAATAAGTAGGCAAGTTTTACCTCATAGTCATTTAGTTTACAGATACCATCTTGCTGCTACATCCTACCAGAGAGTTCCACTCCTGTCAGGATAGCACCTGAGTATGCAGGGGTGGAAAGAGATACTGCTTCTATAAGGACAAATCTCTCTCCCTCCTCTTCTGTTCTCCATTCTCCTCTCTTACTGAGACAGAGTCAGTATCCCTGGCTGTCCTGGAACTCACTATGTAGACCAGTCTACCTTCAGACTCACAGGGATCTGCCTGCCTCTGCCTCCTGAGTGCTTAGATTAAAGATGCGCCACCACATCCAGCATTTAAATTCCTCTTTTGGCCCAACTGTGCATTTCCTCCTGTCTCTAGCTTTTCAGTGTCTCCACTGTGCCTTAAATCATGTCCAAAACACTAGGTTTAATGAGTCTTTTTCCCACCTACCTGAAGTACCTATTCTGAGAGTTCCTGGAAGAGAAAAACAAGAACCAGGTCTGAGTCCCCTGCTACTTCAAGGCTGGGTGTTGGGAATCTTGTACAGTCAGTTCAGAAAGAGGTAGATCAAGCAGCATTTCCAACCCCACACTGCATGTGGATTCTGTTCTTTATGCACTGTATGAAGTCTGCTGATCCAGGATGACACTCTGGAAGTCATTTGGGTCTGGACCAAGATCACCAGAGCCCTGAAAGAGAAACATTATCCATGCGTCCTAGAAGACCTGAAATTAGGGGATGCTTAAATCCTGGGTACCACACTTCATGTAAGATACTTGGCAAAGTTCTTAGTAAGCACATAAGGAATAGGTCCCTAGGATAATATGCTGGGCCTAGCCAAAACTTGACAGGGTTGTGATAACCATTTTCGATGCAAAAATACTCGATAAAGCCCTATTTATATCAGAAGGGGTCTAAGTAATTGGTGTGCCACCAGGCTATTGTTCATATTGAAACTTTACTGTTAGTAAACTGAGATATCAACAATGCTGGCTAGGTAGATAGAAGCTCGTATTGCTATTGTTCTATGGTATCATTCCCATGCCTGTTTTTGTTGGGTATGTATTGCTGTAAGACAGTAACATGGCTGGCACATACCTTTAAAACCAAACCTATGGAGGTAAGAACAGGAAGATTGCAAATTTGAAGCTAGTCTGAGTTGTAGAGTGGGAGCCTGTCTCAAACAAAAGCCAAAGCTGCCATAAAGCAACATTTAACTGACTTTGAAGGTTATTCACAGTCAAGGTGTCAGCCAGCACAGCTGTCAACTTCTGACATATTGGGTTAGGATGTACTTAGAAGTTCTGTAGTTGGCTGTTTGCAGGACTCAGTTTCTTACAGGTTCAGGCAGTTTTTTGAATATGGGTGGATCTTTTCACAGGGCAGCTCACCATATGGCTGCTTGCTTCATGAGATCAAGGTGGGCAAGAGGCAGAAATGACATTTCATTGTTTTTGCAATTGACAATATTAATTAGAAGCCATTAAGAGGGAAAAGGGGGGGAAAGGTCTAGACCCTCTTCAGAAGGAAGTAATTAAGAGGATGGGGGTTCATTGGGGGTCATCTTGGAGATGAACTACTATAGTTTACTTATTCATGTCCCTTCCACATACAAAATATATCCACTCCTTAAGTTCTCTTAAGTCATCCCATTACTGCATAACCTCAAAGGTGCTAAATATGAATGAATTGCCTTGGGCATAATCCCTACATATGGCTCAAGTACTGTTTTTCTCTATGGATGGAACTGTGAAACTTAAAAACACGCTATCCATCCCTACCACTTCCTAATATACAATGGTGGGAAGGCATGTACAGACATTCCAGTTCAAAACGGGCAAAGGATATGTGTGTGCCTGTGGCAGTTGGAAACAGAAGCTACTGGTCTATTACAAGTTAAATCCAGCAAATGAAGCAGCTGGGCCAATGAAGTTCCTTGAATTGATTCCAAAACTGATGACGATTTTTCATATTCCTGTCTTCTGCTTTCTGGGCTCTTGTCACCTGTGCTTTTTCATGAGAGGTAGCACAACTGAGATTTTTTTTTTATACTGTTTCCTGCCAGAATTTTGGAGGACCAGTGACTTCTTGCAGTGCGTGTGTAATCAGTTACCATGAAGGCAAAGGGCTTAGACTTCTTTTTGGCATATTGAGCATTCAGCAGTAAACTACAATGAGATTGGCCTTCAGGGCAACCCTGATTTAGAGCCCATACCTGCCATCATGGCCACTTTGTTCAGAAACTTGTTGGCAAAGATAAAGGTGACAGGATAGAGATTGGCCACACCCTTAGAATGGAATATCTCCCTTGAGATTTTCTATAGTGGTGCTTGTTTATATGGGTCATGAAAATTCTCACACTGTGCTCATTCCAAAATGGACAGCCATTTGCATAGGCCTTTTTCTTAAGATGTCTCTTTAACATTTCAGTCTTGTTATTTCCAAATCCTTGACTGTATGCAGACATGACTCAGCAAGCTGTCTATGCTTTTGACTGTTTCTGTAATAGTAATTTTAATCAACCCAAAGTGGAGCTGTAACTCTGAAACCAGCCACTTGTAGCAGATGCCAGCATGTCCTGCAGAACATCTGTAAGCCAAGCTTGAATATTGTATCCCTTAGTTGTCTGGTCTCAAGGAACCTCCCCATGGGGTCTCAGATGAGGAAAAAAGGATGACAAGTGTGAGTTTCCAGATCTGCACATAATTTAGCGGACCTGATGGAACAGTTGCAAATTACTATTTGATGTCATGCGCTCAGATGCTTTTTTGAGAAAATAAGTCCACTTTTCTATTTTTATTTTTCTTTGCTTCTGAGGTCTTGCTACTTGGAAGTTTTACCCTCCATTTTTGTTTTGTCTTATAAATATGTTGTATCATGGGCCAGTGAGATGGCCCAGTGGGTAAAAGCATTTGCTACACAAGCCTGGTGGCCTGAATTCAATCCCAGGGATCCACGTGGTAAGAGAGAATCACCTCATGCAAGTTGTCCTGATCTCCATTTGTGTGCGTGCACACATGAATAGATGTAATAAAAATAATTTTTAAAATGTTGTATCTCCTTATTATTTTCTGTTAATTCCCAGAGGAGAAATGAGTCTTCCTCCCCAACCAGAGCCCTTCTCTTCTTTATGTCATGTATATTGTGTATATTTACATGATGTATCCAGAAACTGGAAAAAAAATCTCCCAGACCAATAAAACAACTCAGGACAAAACTTCATGTATAATCTAATTCCACTCTACTTGGTGGACCATGATGATAGTCTGGGCCAGCAGAGTTAGCACTTACTCAGAATCAATACTCGTGTTATGTCACCAAAACAGGCAAAGGAAGGGAGGGAAATTTTGACTATACATGCTTTAAGAAAAAGTGTGAAGTTTTACTATATAATTTATTTATTTATTTTGGTTTTTCGAGACAGAGTTTCTCTGTGTAGCCTTGGCTGTCCTGGAACTCACTCTGTAGACCAGGCTGGCCTCGAACTCAGAAATCCGCCTGCCTCTGCCTCCCAAGTGCTGGGATCAAAGGCGTGCGCCACCACTGCCCGGCCGAAGTTTTACTTTAAAGGGGCCCTTTCCCTTCATTTAAAGGGTTTCTTTGAAGTGAAGGAAAGGCTGGGACTCAGCACTTTGGTACCTAGACAAGCCTTCCTTAGCAATGCTAGACTTTGTTATATAATGAGTAGGCCTTTTTTGTTTTGTTTTCTTTGTTTTGAGACAGGGTTTCTCTGTATAGCCCTAGCTGTCCGGGAACTCACTCTGTAGACC
>JADRCC010078524.1:0-10774 GCA_019843855.1 Hylomyscus alleni
ACACACACACACACACACACACACACACACACACACACACACACACTCCAAACCTTATTAGCAACTTGTATAGAGGGTTGGAAGATAACAAAATAGTAACTACTGAATCATAGCATCAAGCAGCAATGTCTAATTGATATACAAAACATTCTATTTCTTAAACAGAGAATAATATTTAAAAAGCACTTGGGACATTCATTAACCAAGATATGATTTCTGTAGCTTATAACATATCTTAAAACACTTAACATATAGAAATCACACTATCTATGTCTTCAGACATTATAAAATAAAGCAAAGTATATAAGAAAGGAGCAATAAGTCAGTATATAGTCATTATATAAATTAATTATTAAAGCAGAACATGACTAAGCAAATAAAGAAAAATGATTTGTAACAACACATGTCAATGACATAAAAATAAGAATTAAGACATAAAAATAAAATAAAATAAAATAATTAAAACAGTTAAAGGAAAAGTATCAAATAATTAAGATGAGGATATGGTAAAAAGAAACCTGAAATTATAACCTGAAAATTTTAAATTACAAATGAAGAATGTCTTCAACTATTGGTCCTCCCTTCTAACTCAAAAAGAACAAACTGTATCTATAATAAATTAAATGGAAGAAACACTGAAGACAAAATTAAACAAAATTGAATACAGAAAATTAGATAATATCAATGATATGACATGAGCACTTCTTTAAAAGAACAGCACATATAGTTCTATAAAGACTAACAAAATCGAAAGAAAACAAGACAAAGCAAAGCAACCCTCCACAACGTCTTACAGCTCTAATTTTAAGTTTTGTGAGATTAAGGTAGTGATCTATGATCAAGACATGGATGCCAGTCTAGGCTACAATGATGAACCTTGTCTCAAAACAAATAAATGAACAAACAAACAGAAAACACACACACAAAAGGACAAGATCAAGAAATCATGAAAATTTAGGATAAAATAGAAGGTTTCATTACAATGCCTATGGCCACTAAAATGATAAGAAAGTACTATGATCAACTTTATATTTAGCTGTTATATTTATATGTTGGTTTGAATATGCTTGGTCCATGGGAAACAGCACTACTAGGAGATATGGTCTGGCTGTAATAGGTATAGCCTTATTGGAGGAAGTATGTGACTATGTAGAAGTGCTTGGAGATCTCATATTGCTCATACTCTGCCCAATGTAAAGAGAGTCTTCCCTGCTGCTGTTGGATCAAGATGTAGAACTCTCCTTCTCCAGTAACATGTCTGCCTAGATACTGCCATGCTTCCCACTGAGATGCTAACTTGGACTGATAATATGAAAGTGTATGCCAGCCCCAATTAAATTTTATCTTTTATAAGAGTTGCCTTCATAATGGTGTCTCTTCACAGCAATGAAACCCTAACTAAGAAAATCTGGTAACTTAAATGTCCTAATTCCTTAGTCATAAACCACCAAAAATTATCTACATGGAAGTAAATGGTCAGAATAGTCACATAATCATAAAATAAATATTTTATTTTATCTAAAATATTTTAAAGTCTTCCCCAGAAGAAATTTCCAGGCCCATATTATTTTGGTGAAATATTCTAGCAAATTTATATAAATTATATCATTTAAATCTGTTTTTCCAGGAAAATGGAAAAATTTCCAACTCATTCTATAAGCCAGTATAATCTAATAGCTAAATATAACAGTTATATTTAAAAGAAAAATATAAATTAAATATTTGACTGTGGACTAGTGAGATGACTCAGTGGGTAAGAGCACTGACTGCTCTTCTGAAAGTCGTGAGTTCAAATCCCTGCAACCACATGGTGGCTCACAACCACCCATAATGAAATCTAATACCTTCTTCTGTGTACTCATTTATAATAATAAATAAATAAATCTTTTAAAAAATATTTGATTGTTTGTATCAATGCATACTTGCATAGATACTGTCTTATGAGGACTGGAGAAATTCAGCCATTGAAGAAGTGTTATTCCTACAGAGGATGCTACATAGAGGCTCACAATATCCTGCAATGCCAGTTCCACGAACTTACTATCCTCCTCTGGCTTCTGAAGCCACTATGGAGGCATGTGGTTAACATACATACATGCAGGCAAAACATTCATGTTTGGAGTTCTTCTTGTATATTGTGTATTCATATCCTGACTTCTGTTCCCAGAAATCTGGGAACAATTCAGGGTTACAATTCAGATTCTAGCATTGTCAGGATTATTGAATCATCTCCTGTATCAGTGTTGTATAAAGTATGCTTCTTAACTATCTCTGATTGTTAATAAAGGGGTATTCATTCCAATGGCTGGGCAAAGAAGGCAGGACTTTCGATCCCATGGAGAGAGGAAGGAAGAGGAAAGGTAGTAATGAGGTAGAGTGTCATGATAGGCAAGTTGTGAATACATTCATCATGAAGACACACATGGAGCAAAACAAGCCAGGGCAAGACTCAGATTGTAAGTACCACCGAGCCTGTGGATGGGAAGTGGATAACATAGAGGGTTAGAATAGATAAATATCTGTCCAGCTTAGACTTGCAGTTTGTTAATAAAAATACCAGATCTCTGTGTCTTTTTTCCAGGAGCTAAAACAAGTTAGAGCAGGCATAGAAACACCCTGCAGTTATTTTAAAGCAAGAGGGAGCAGAGAAAACCACCCAAACAATTATTATTATACACTCCTGCACTTAAAAAATATGAATAAATAAAATATTTGTATAACAGAGGATACTAATGATTACACATAGATACTTAATTGTGTATAGTAAAATTAGAGAAATCTGAATATGATTGACACTTTATGTAAATATCTTGATAATGATACTGCACAAATGCACAAAATATCAATTTGAAAAAATGTCAGAGTATATAAAGAATCTCTGTGTAATATGTTTTAGAACTAAAAATAAAATTTTAGAAATATGTTCCCCCAAAATATCTATACATTATGAGTTGTACTAAAAACAATATTGGATTAAGTGGTGGCAAAGCATAAAAGTATGTTGTTTGAGAATTTTAAGTTATCATCAAGAGCCCTTTGAGTAAACATTTATTTTATTGGCAAAGAATCAAAAACCTACATAAACACCTTCATGGTTATAATGAAGGTTGGTAAGAGAGTCAGAAAACATGCATTTCCTGTTCCTACCAAGTATGAGCTTGGGACTTCTGTAATTCATTCCATATCATTTAGCTTACTTCCTTATCTACGAGTGGCAGCAGAATCATCCCAGGTGGCCTTACAAGGATCCCTATAAGGAAGAAGATGATAAACTGCATGAGAAATTATTTTTAGAACTATGAGATTATAATTGCTCCAAAACTATGAAATTCAATTATAATTATGGAAGTGAATTAAAAAGATAAAGCCATAGAAATGAGAGCAATTGCAATAAGGGAGATTTTTAGAGTAGATTTTTCAGTGGAGAGCTTCCCCATTGTATTTAAAAGTTGTGTACACTTTATTTGTTATTGGTTTGAAAGATGTACATTTAAAAACCTATAGCTTTTTTATTTATCCACTTGGTCCATAATAAACTAATTGCTTTGTTTTATTGAAATCCACATTATTTGGTTTCATATAATATTGTGTATTTTAAAGAAAACAGTGAAAACACCTTTTTCAAATAGATAGTGTTAGGTCCATTTTGTTCTACTCTCAGAAATATGCTTATGTTTTACAGCTAATTACTGCTAAATTATATTCCTAAAGTATGAGTTTGTTCATAAGATATGAATAGTCAGGTTTTTCAAAAATTCAGAAGTAAAATGAATGCTTAACTTTTCATTGGATTTAATCTATAAAATGACCAACTTATATATGTTGTAGGTGAAATTTTAAGTGACATACTTACCTCCTTTTTTTTTCTACATAAAAGCCATGAGGAAAATGTAATAATTTTTTTATGACTGATTGAGACACTAGATCACTCTCTTTGTTCCTATTTTCTAAATTAAATGAACCATAATGATAGAATTTAATTATTTTAAGAAGAGATGAATCAGCTTAGTATCCTTTTAACCTCAAAGGGTGCAGGGCTATACAAATTGCTAACTACCGAACTTTCTGCCATTAAAAAGTACTTATTTCAGGATAAAAACCAGTGGAATCTTGTTTGCATTCTATTAAATAGCTCATTATGAAAGTAAATGTAACATTCTTGGCATTTTTATTATCCATAAGAAAAAGAATCTGTCCTAGTCAACTATTTATAAAGTAAAGGTCTAGCAGTCACTCTCATCCATATAACTTATAATATACAAAACGTCCATTATACTGGTTGTATTTATTTCCAGAGATTAAATATTTAAAAACAAGAAGGCCTAGATTATGATATTCTTAAATTTACTTTCACTTGAATGAGGTATGCTGTATTTCTAAATATAGCTTCACATCTGAAGTAACAATAGAAGACATTATGAGTTACAGCTCACTCATCAATGCAAGCTTCTTAGAAACATAAAAAAATAGAATCATTCACTTGTCTCATTAATGATGTTTGGTAATCAAAGTGCAGTCTACGCATTAAAGTTTTACTTTTCCATTAAAACAACTCCCAGAAGAGATCTCACTTTAATAGCTTTTATACTTTTCTGTAATATAATTCATACTTTCTATATAGGTGAATTTAGTTGTTAAAGCATTAAATGTTAATATGTCCATGTCTCAAGAAACTCAAAAGGTGCTGTGTGGAGGTTTTGTTGATATTAAATTTATAAAAATTTACAGCTGTAAATAAAATTTAAAGCATTTAAACCCCATGTAGATTAAATCATGAAATAATACCTTTGCATGCTCTGATTCCTGGGAACTTAAAGAATTTAAACACAGAAATTTGTGATGCAGGCAGCATATATAGATGTTTAAAAAATATTGAACTGAGCTATGAGTCCTTGTAGGAAATAGTTGTATTTCTTAAATGCTTCAGGTTAGGCTGTGATTTTTAACTCTATTTCATTCTAGAGTCATGCTAGTCTTTAAAATACTACCAATATACTGAGCATCAATGAAAACAATATAATCAATTATTTTATTAATCCATAAGCTGTATTTATGGGAATTATGTAAGTATCAGAAAGGAAAAAAAAGATAAATCGATAAATCTGAGGCAAATTATTATAGAATGTTATATAACAGTGAAAAGACTAAAAACACATCAATCTCCATGATCTGCTAAGAAAAATTGTGGCACAATATAATATAGCATTATTGAAATACATATGTGTTGAATTGAAGTACAGGATCTTCCATTTCATGATAACATATCACTTGACAAATTATTTAGCTATGGTTGCCAAATCTGTACATTTGGGGCAATAATAATACTTGCCTTTAAAGTGTATTGTGAGAATAAATAGTTATGTATTATACTAACAACAGTACTGACAGATATCAAGCAAACAAGAAATATAATTGATCATATTCTAATTCCTTTCTATCTATAATTTAAAATAATTTGGATGATCTACATAACATACTGAAGGGTTGAAAACTGTTATGTGATGAACTAGAAATACCTTTTTATTGGTTATTTTATTTGTTAACATTTCAAATATTGTCTCCTTTCACGTTTCCCCTCGGCAAACCCCCTGTTCCATCTTCCCTGCCTCTATGATTGTGCTTTCTCCAGCTCCTGACCCCCCACTCCAGCCCCACCACCATAGCATCACAATATACTGGGCACAAGCTTCCACAGGATCAAGGGATTCCCTTCCCACTGAGGCCAGATAAGGCAATCCTCTGCTCCATATGCAGCTAAGCCATGGGTCCCTCCATGTGTACTCATTGGTTGCTGGTTTAGTCCCTGGGAGCCCTGGGGGTGGGTCTGGTTAGTTGATATTGTTGTTCTTCCTATGGGATTGCAAACCCCTTCAGCTCCTTCAGTCTTTTCTCTAACTCCTCCACTGGGGATCCCATTCTCATTCCAATAGTTGGCTGTTGAGCATCTACCTCTGTATTTGCCAGGCTCTGAAAGACTCTCTCAGGAGACAGCTATACCAGGCTCCTGTCAGCAAGCACTTCTTAGCATCCATAGTAGTGTCTAGGTTTGGTGTCTTTATATGGGATGGTTCCCTAGGTTGGGTAGTCTCTGGATGACCATTCCTTCAGTTTATTCTCCACTCTTTGTCCCTTAATTTCATTTAGACAAGGACAATTCTAGGTTAAAATTTTTGTAATGGGTAGATGGCACCATCCCTCAACTGGCTGCCTTGTGTATTCACTGGATATGGTCTTTGCAAAATAGCCATCTTACCAAAAGCAATCTACAGATTCAATACAATCCCCAACAAAATTCCAACACAATTCTTCTCAGAACTAAAAAGAGGAATCCTCAAGTTCAACAATAAAAGAACTTCTGGGGTAATTTTCATGCCAGACCTCAAGCTATACTACAGAACAATAGTTGTAAAAACTTCATAGTATTGGTACAGCAATAGACAGGTAAATCAAGAGACTAGAACTGAAGAAACAGAAATAAACCCACCCACCTATTGTCACTTGATCTTTGACAAAGAAGCCAAAACCATTCAGTGGAAAAAAGACAATATTTTCAACAAATGGTGCTGTTTCAACTGTTGGTGAGCATGTAGAAGAATGCAAATTGATCCACTCTTATCTCCTTGTACAAAAGCTCAAGTCCAAGTGGATCAAGAACCTCCACATAAAATTAGATACACTGAAAATGTTAGAAGAGAAGGTGGGAAAGATCCTGGAACACATAGGCATAGGGGAAATTTTCCTGAGCAGAACACCAACTGTTTATGCTCTAAGATCAGCTATTTACAAATGGGACGTCATCAAATTAAAAAGCTTCTATAAGGCAAAGGAAATTGTCAATAGGACAAAATGGCAACCTACAGATTAGGAAAAATGTGGAGCAGTGGACTGTTGTGACAGCTTGGGTCTATTAGAGCTGCCACCTTAGAACCCCAGAGCGCCCACTGAGCAGAGTAAATTTGTTCACAAGGGACGGGCAGGCATTCCGTGGTAGTTTCTGAGATGATGGCTCAGATTTCAGCCCAAATCCCCCACAACAGCCAGAGCAGGTGTATAATATTGGTCAAACCCTCTTACATACAAATAAAGATTCTTAGCCCAAATCAATGAGAGATAACTGCTGTGGAAATCTGAATGACCCCCAAAACTATCTATCTATCTATCTATCTATCTATCTATCTATCTATCTATCTCTCTATATATTGTATCCAGGGAAGTAAAGCATGAAAGATCTACTTCATTGTCTGAGCCTTTTGTTCTAAGAGTTGTAGCACTTTGGAAGAGATTTGCTCTCCCAAAACACAGCCTGAAGCTGTGCAGCACTCCTCACTGGCTAGTCAGCCTGTTGGTCCAGCCCAACCCAACTCAGTGCTTGGCAGCACAGAGAAATGGAGCAATTAGGAAGACATGGCAGAGCCAGCCCTGCCCATATGCCCATACTTGCTCAATTCCCTTCTCAAGAGCTCCTGCACCAAGCCAGGCCAGAGATCTCCGTGGGAAGTCTCTGACATTCAGGCCCACAGAAAAGATCTTTACCAACCCTATTTCTGACAGAAATATCCTAAAGTTCATTATGAAACAAAACACATTTCATATTGGCCAGTAGCTATAGTAGACAATTGAGAACCTACCTACATTTAAGTCAGGGATTAGGAATTGGATTTTTGTTTTACTGGTTTTTTTCTATAAAAGGATAATGAAGGTATATGAGAATAGATCCAGTAATAAATTTAATTACTGCATTGTTTAATAGGATAATTTAACACACCATTCCATGATTTCATGCAATTATGAGTAAAGCTAATTTCTTTAGTATCTTTATAAGTGCTTCATGATAACTTGGCACAAAGGATGTGTGCTTCATTTAATCTAGGAAATATTCTGATCATGAACAATAAATGATAATAAATGTAGCCTCTGTAACTATAAAGAGAGTATGAATATAAGAGTGACATACGTTCACATAAATAAGTGAATAATTTTCAAAGGGATACTATGATATTTAAGGCCAAAAAAACAATTAATAAAGGTTAATTTAATCTTGATTCTTAAGGAAATTGAGCAGCTTACCATATGTAACTGAATTATTACTTATATTCTAGATACTATATATTATAAAAATAAAGAAAAATTCTTTATATAATTTCAAGAAATATAAGAACAATTTTCCAGAGTTTTGATATATTAAATAAAATAATTTAAACTCTTAATGAATTAAATTTATTAAAGAATTAAGTTTATTTTCGACTAATTGAGTAATTTATCATAATATTAAAAAAGATTACCAAGATGATTACATGAGATAACTAACATGAAAATAAAAATAGCTATTCCAGCATCTTTAGGTATTCTTGTTATTTGTGAAGCAGACTGGAATATATAAATGGCATAAGGAGCATCCCTGAAGTGGCTGGGAAAGTGAGTGACATTTAAACACAAGTTCTAAATGTAAACTCTCCAGTTAAGGCACATGTTTGGAGGACATAGTACAGACATATGTACATATACACATAAGTAATAAATATTATATTTCAGATTTTGATTTAGTGACTCCCCTAGAAGAATAAAAATACTTTAGTTCTGCTACTTTCAAAACAGCTGAATGACAGAAGTCATTCAAGTGGAAGCATCTCTTGTCTAAATTTTAGGTGATTCCTCCGACACTGTCAAATTTCTCCATGATTTTCAAAGGGACACTATTATCAGTGAAGTGCTAGAGCCAGATTTTGAAAGTAAGTGCTTCTTTGAAAACAACTATCATTAAAAACAGAATGGCTTAAGGTCTAGAAACTCAGGGCAAACAGAATACAAGATAAAGATCTGATTTTGGTTTTATAGAATGTATTTTACATAATACACAGTATTTATTACTTTTTTTAATAAATATTAATAAAATAAAGACATTTTTCCACACAAAACAGTGAAATGTCCAAAAGTGACCTCCTTATGCTTTGAAAGAAAAATAATAGAATTGTAAATTTACTCTTTGTCAGAGAAATCAATATAAAATTATGATGCAAAATTTGTAATGAGTATGAAGAGGATTCAGTACTGTTTTGCACTTACTGTTCATCCATAAGAAATAGTGCTAAACAGTATTTGTATAATAATTGTCAAAGTTAGTACTATGATACATAGGTAGTATTAAAATTTTCCAAGGATCTTGGAATAGTTTTTCTCAAAGAAGTTTATGTATAGTATCCATGTTTATTATCAAACTGTGTGTTATTCCTATACTCTTATTACTACATAGAGGTAAGAGTCAGTCTATTATTATTTTTTTATTATCATTATTATTTTGGGGAGAGAGACAAAGCAATCATAAGTGGGGAGAGAGTGAGGGATGTGGGAGGAAAAGTGGACAGGAAGTATGTGTGGGGATGAGAAGGGAAGCTGATCTGGTGTTGGCTGATGGAAAGGAACTGAAGCCCTGTGGGCCAGCAGAAGGAATGGAAACAGGCAAACTCAGGAAATAGCAGGTTGGGGGGACCCTCCAGAATGCCCCAGAGACCTGTGTGTTGAGAGACTCTCAGGACTCAAAGTGGGGGGATCTTAGATGCCAGATAGTAGAGAGAGGGAACTTATAGAGCCCACCTCCAACAGGAAAACAGGACATCAAGCGAAGGATGGGGTTTCCATCCCACAATCACATAGGTGAGTTGAGTTCATTAATACTGATAAATAATAAAGACAGATGAATGTTGGTTCCTGATACTTTTTTTTTGGAGGTGACTTTATGTACTTGTGGTTCTCTGCTTTTGGCTTTGTTGTGAGATGCTTAATATCTTGTCCTTACTTTGGTGCACATACTTTCCTTTTGTTGGAGGTTTTATTCCAGGATCTTCTGAACAGCTGGATTGATAGATAGATACTATTTGAATTTTGTTTTGTTCTGGAATATTTTGGTTTCTTCATCTATGTTGAGTGAGAGTTTTACTGGGTATAGTAGCCTGGGCTGGCATTTGTATTCTCTTAGAGTATTCATGACTTCTGACCAGGCTCTTCTGGCTTTCATAATTTCTGATGATAAGTCTGGTGTAAGTCTGATAGGTCTACATTTGTATGTTACTTAGACTATTTTTCCCTTGCAGCTTTTAATATTCTTTCTTTATTCTATGCATTTAGTGTTTTGATAATTATGTGATAAGATTTTCTTTCTTTATTTTTAGCTTTGAATTTTTGTTATTTTTTTAATTTACATGTCATAAAATATCTCCTTTCCCAGGTTCTCCTCCAAAAAATAAAATAAAATAAAATATAATAAAATAAAATAAAAAACAAAAAACAAACCCCTGCTCCCTCCCTCTCCCCCTGCTCACCATCCTGCACATTCCTGCTTACTGGCCCTGATATTCCCCTACACTGGGGCATAGAACCTTTACAGGCCCAAGGACTTCTCCCCATTGATGACCAAAATGGCCATCCTCTACTATACCAATGCTGCTGGAGTCATTAATCCTACCATGTATACTCTTTGGTTGGAGTTTTAGTCCCTGGGATCTCTGAGGGTACTAGTTTGTTCACATTGTTGTTTCTCCTATGGGGCTGCAAACCCTTCAGCTCCTTGGGTCCTTTCTCTAGCTCCTTCAATGGGGACCCTGTACACAGTCCAACAGATGACTGTGAGCCTCTACTTCTGTATTAGTCAGGCATTGAAAGAGCCTCTCAGGAGACAGCTATCTCAGGCTCCTGTCATCCAGAACTTTCTGTCATCCACAATAGTATCTGGATTTGATGATTGAATATGGGAAGGATTCCCAGGGAGAACAGTCTCTGG
>JADRCC010078541.1:0-11039 GCA_019843855.1 Hylomyscus alleni
GAGTCTCGCCCCAGCTAGCTGGAATAAAAAGCCTCTTGCAGATTGCATCAAGTCCGTGTCTTGGTGGTGTGTGGGGTTGTCACTCCCGGGATTTGAGTGTGGCGGTCCCTCCAGGAATCTCACACTTTGATACAAACAAAATTATTAAATAAAGTCCATGTATCTATTTCTTCTTTTTATTGCTTGTACTCTTTTTGGTATACAAATTCACTGACAAATTCAAGGCCATGAAATACTCACTCTTATATTAAATAATTTTAACTACACTACATTTAGGTCTAAGGTTCCATTCAGGGTTATTTTTTGTGTGGTAAGGCATAAGAGTGCAACTTAATTCTTTTATATGTGGACATTCAGTTCTTTTAGTACCATTTATTGAAAGGACTTCTTTTTCTCTGAATTGTCTTGACACCATTGTCAAAAATCAGAGCTAGGGGTACAGTTGAATGGTAGAGAACTTGCCTAGTGTGTGTGAGGTCCTGTGTTTGATGCTCATCATGGAGGAAAAAAATTAGCTGACTGTGAATGTCAATATTGATTTCTAGACCTTTGCTCCATTGTTCACTATGTCTATCTTAATGTTTGTACTACATATACACGTGTGTGTGTGTGTGTGTGTGTGTGTGTGTGTGTGTGTGTGTGAGTGAGCACATATGCGTTGGTTCTAATTACTCTAACTTTGTAGTAAGTATTGAAATCTGATAATTGGGGCTTAAAGCAGGAGAGGATGACTCACATTTGTAGTTTAGAGAAGGAGGGTTTCCAGTTCCAAGTCATCTTGAGATGTATTTTGAGTCCTAGGCCAAGCTACAGAGATAGGGCCTTTCTTAAAAGGGTGGTCACCAAATTAATTAACTGGGGACTGAGAATGTAGCTCAGTAACAGAGTGCTTAAGATTCTGAAGTCTATCTCTAATACTAAAACTAGAAAGATAAGACAATAAAAAAGTCATGACAATTGAGTCCTTCAACTTCTATATGTGTATGGGTTTTTTTGCCTCAATGTATTTCTGTGTACCATGTGTCCATGGTACCTACAGATACCAGAAGAGGGCTTCTGATCCCCTGGAACTAGAGTTACAGACATTTGTGAACTGCCATTTGTGAATTAAATCCTGGTCGTTGCAAGAGCAATAAATGTTCTTAATTGCTGAATCATCCCACTAGCCCTCAACTCTGTTGTTTATAATGTTTTGTTAGAGTTATTCATGGTGGCACATGCATGTAATCTCTGAATTTAGGAGATGGAGGCAGGAGAATCAAAAGTTTGAGGCTAGCCTTAGGCTGTTTTCTGAAACCTTGTCTCAACAACAACAAAACAAAACAGAAATTCAAGATTATTTTAATACTTGGCATCCTTGAATTTTGGTTGGGGTTGAATTAGGTAAATTTGAATAGCATAATGATCTTAACAACATTAAATCATCTGACTCCAAAACTCAGATTGAATTCCCATTTATTTGGGTATCTAATAATTTATTTCAATAATGCATAGTGCAAATTTTAGTTTCATAAAAAATCCAGTGATGTTATGGGAATATGTTTTTGTTTTAATCCCAGGTGTGGGATAAGGGGCTGCTTCACACCAAGTGATCATCATTTGCCTTGTGCACTAACAGTGTGACTGTTTTTGCCAGCTGTAGATCAATTCTGGGGACTCTGGATGGGGTATAAATGGAAGAGCACTGAGAGGATCTGTGGCAGTTGCTGCTAGTTTCTGTGCTGTGTTCGCTGGATTGCTGAATTGCTGGATGGCTGGATTTCTGTTTGGAGATAGTCTGATGATGAAGATTGGAGGCCCTCTTTCCCCTCTAACTTTTTTTCTTCCCTACTTGGTACTAAGGGCTTGGAAGGGATTAGAGTAGAATAAAAATTGGAAGGTTGGTAGATATAAGACCCAATAAAATATCTTTAAAAATAGTGAAAAATAGTAATTTTTGTAGTTTTTAGTGTACACATCTTGAATTCTGTGGATATAAAATTACCTTTTATTTGCTTGATGTAATTATTGTCTCCAAGGCTTACTGCCTCAGTGTGCTAACCTAGGCCTAGTACTGGAAGCATCTAGCCTCTGTACAACCTAATCTAGGCCTACAATATTTTCAGCCTCTTATACTAAACTGCTAAATAAGCTCACCCCTTTGTGGTTCTTTCTGAACTCTGGTTGGTTGATTCAGCTCAACTGTTGTGGCTCAAACTTCTCTCCAAGCTGACTGATTCAATCTGGCTTCTCTCAGCTTCACCTGAATTGCTCTGCTTGGTGTCATACTAACTCTTTCAATCTATTCTAATCTTCTAGCTCCTTCTAATTTTCTGGCTCATTCTGACCTTATCCATGTCTAGCTTGTTCTCTCTTCAACCTGTCTCTGTAAAACTTCCTTCTTCCTCTCTGAATTGCCCCTTAAGTAGCTTCCTTTTCCTCTCTCTTCTCATGAGAGTTGGGCATATTCTATTCTGACAAATCTTTCTCTGATTCATCATTCTGTCTGCCACTCAATTAGCCATCACTTTCAAACATGGATGCTTCTTTTTACAAACTAACTTTACTTACTCTGTTTGGGCTTAAAGGTGTGTAGTAAGGGCATGTCTGTATTCCAGCCAGAGTATGTGTGCAAACAACACAATCTGGGAGTTCACAGTATGACCAAATATCTTACAACATGTGGGCATTTTTTTCCTCTGTATTTGACTCTGTTATTTTCTAAGATCCTGATAAGTATGAGTACCATATCATAGCTAAGGGCCCTACACACAACTGAGTACACAAGGAGCTCTAAGGTACCTACAAATTCACTTCTATGACAAAAGCAAACCTCTGTTTTATGCAGATGTGTGTTATTTGGGTTAATCTGTCACTTGTAAATGAGATAAGTCGAACAAATCTAAGATGCAATGATGTTTATTCACTCACTCAACAAGTACCTTTTGAACATAGAAAATGCCTTAACATTTCAAGGCACTAACATAAAAAAGGCATGTGAGTCATAATCCCTGTTATTTGAAAATGGCTCTGCTCATTGCTTGATGAGATATACATTCTAATAACATTTTTTTTTAACATTTTAACAAGGTGATCTTTTCCCTCTCAAAGGAATACCACACACCAGGCTTACCTCTATGACTATGAAAATGGTAACGAGAATGGCCAGAGTTATGATTCCTTACAGCTGGAGTCTGAGGTGGGGGTTGTTGAGGGAGAAGTTCTGAAGTGGGGGAAAAAAGGATACTTAAAAAGTTGAGTAAAACTTTGGAAGAGAAGAAAATAATGTTGGCAGTCTGAAGGTAAGAGTAAGGACTCAGGAAAACAGGGCGCACTGGAGAACAAAGCTAAGAAAACTCAAAAAGAAAAATTGGAGGGCCCAGCTGCACAGTCTATGGACAAGATGAAGATGCTTCAGAAGTATGAACCGGATAGGTTTGGTTTAGTGACCTCTGCGGTTTAGATGTCGTTTGTTCCCCTAAACAGTCATGTGCTAAAAGTTTGATCCTAGATGTGAGAGCTGGTGAAAGCTTTAGGATGTGGAGTTTAGTGGACATTGAGCTATTGGACCACTTCCTCACTGGCTTTCGGTGTTTTCCTAAACAAATGTTACTGAGTTATCTGTCTGAGTCATGCTGTTGAGATCCCGCAAGAAGGCTGCACCAAATATTGTTGTCCCAGCACAAACTTTTCAACTTTCAAGACCATGAACCAAAATAAACATCTTTTCTTTAAAAAGTACCTGTTCTCAGCTATATTGTTATAGCAACATCAAATGGACTAATACAGTGGCATATGAAGGGACAGAAAGAATGGGGAAATCATGATTTGATTTATTAATCAAAGAAGATATATAGGTACACTAATTTGATTAACAAGTAGGTACACTGCCTATAGGGAATTTAAAGCAATGTCATTTTGTCCTCAGAGGCCAAAAATGGATGTTGGATCCCTTGGAACTGGAGATATAGATGGCTGTGAGCTTCCCGACATGGGTGTTGGGAACCCAACTCTGGTCTTTTGGAAGTACATGCTGTCATCCGCTGAGTCATCTCTCTAGCCCTATCCATCTACTTTTTATTTTTTTCTTGCACTAGCAATTTTAAATCTCAATGATAAAAGAGTCTTTGCCTCACAATACTTTGTCAGTCTAGGGCAGCACTAGCCAATAGAAAAATGTTATTTTTCCAAAACAGAATTCCCTTTCTTCTGTACCATCCCTTGTGAACTTAATTTTAATAAACTCAACAATTCAATAACTATAAATTACTACGACTTTAACACACAATCAGAATAAAAATATTAGCAAAGTAGTTTATCTTTTTCACCAGGTGTTGTAAATGTGGCATTTTCTGTTTATGGCACACCCTAATTTAGACTGGCTGGGCTTCCAGTGCTCAGTAACCACCATGCGGCTCACAGCTTCTGTATTACATAGTATGTGTTTATGTCTGAATAAAACTGTGGTTACCCTTGCCTTGTAATAATATGTTAGGAGCTTCAACTTGGCACAAAATTATTACCTGTCCCTTTCACAAACATTATAGTTGCATGAGGATCAATTTGAAGAACTTTTAAACATGAAGATTCAGGGGAATGAGTTGACTTGCAGATTACCTTTGTGCTAGTTCAAGACTGTCAGAGGTGATTTGGGCACATTTTATTATTTTTGTTGCTCTTCTGTTATTTTGCTGTTTTCCTTTCCTTATCCTTTAAAGATAGGGTCTCCCTGTGTGGTCCAGTCTAGATTGGAACTTGGTGTCCTCCTTCAAAGTGCTAATATTACAAGTGTGCATGACTGTGCCTGGCCTTGGGTACTATTTTCACTTCTGTTATTATGATATTGTAAAATCCTAAAATGAGGCAGCAGGTTCGAAATGAGCAATGATACAGCAGTTATTCCAAAGAGGAGAAATAAACCACTAGATGGTTTCAGCCCAGCTTATGTTATCAGTTGGAGTTTTTGTATTTGCTTTTATGTTTAGCTTTATCATTTTACGTTTTATTGTTTCCTGAGACAGAGTCTCTGGAGCTGAGGATGGCATGTAACTGTCTAAGTAGTTGCAGGTGGAGTTGAATTCCTGATTCTCCCACTTCCAGTTTCAGGTATCAGGATTATAGGAACATACTATGAAACCAAGCTTTTTTAAAATTCTAAAACAGTACATATTATGTGATTTAATATTTTTGTGGGTAAGCAGAAACACTGTTTCATACATAAAATATTTTAGTGTATTTAAGTAACATTGTTTTCTAGGTCCTTGAATTGTTATTACAAAATGTTATAAACTAAATAGTTTCTAAAGCATAGAACTTAATTTCTGACAGTTTTAGAAACTGGAAAGTCTCAAGCCCAGGGTCCCAATAGATTCCATGGCCAATGAGGACCTGTTTCCTGTTTCTCAGTGATTTTGGTGTTCTCATGTAGTAAAAGAGGCAAACAAGCTCCCTCAGGTCTCTTGAATAACAGCACTAATACTTTTCACAGAGCATATGAGCTAATTATCTTCCAGCCCTGAACACCATCAGCTTAGCGATTAGGATCTCAACATGATTTTGAGGAGACAAAAACACAGACCATAGCAATTTTTAAAGTTGAAATATATTCTTCTAAGCTATTAGTAGCTTATTTTAAATTAAATAATCAAAGAATGACTGATATATTTTATATATGCTTTCCACATTCCTCCTATTTACCCTATACATGTATATTTTTTAAATATTATAAGGAGGGTGTGGTATAATCATTTGGAAGCCTGGGGTAGGAGAGTCTTGAGTTCCAGATACATCTGGGCTCATGGCAAGATCTTGTCTCAAAAAAGTTAATATAAAACAATACTGTGACCTTCATATCATGGACTGTGCCCAAGAATGTATGACATTCACAGCCTTTGAATCTATTACTCTTGCATTACAATTATTACAGCCACTACTGTTATTGAAAATGGATCCATACATTGAGAAGATCGAAGCAGAGCAAAGGAATGCAGCTCGGTGCCTAAGAGAGAAAATATAATCTCCATTCAACTGTGTTTAGAGAAAAGAAAAAGAAAGAATAAGATTGTCAGCATAAACAATGACTGTATGTATCACAATGTAAAGAGATAAGAAATAAATGAAACCATTTCCAAATTTTGGGGCTTAAAGGGCAAATATTTTGTGAGTGAGAATTGTGACAGAGACATTTCCATTAAACAAGACTATATAATTATAGGATCAATCTTGGCACTTAAAACCAAAGACAATGTAATGAAAACTTGCTATAATAGGTGATTCATTTCCCAGTGTCCCTGTCCTGTGCCTGTACTGATACAGAAATGATTCCACTTTGTGGCTGCCTGGATATCAGTTTCTTCGGCAACAATAGGAAGAGACAGGTAAGTTCCATCTCTTTCTGTTCTTTCTGTTGCTTGGCTTGCAAAACCAAACCAAATCAAACCAAACCAAAAAACCAAACCAAACCAAACCAAAAATCATGTGTTCATTTGTATTTGTGTCTTTTTTGTTGTTGTTGTTGTTTTTCGAGAAAGGGTTTCTCTGTGTAGTCCTGGCTGTCCTGGAACTCACTCTGTAGACCAGGGGGCCTTGAACTCAGAAATCCGCCTACCTCTGCCTCCCAAGTGCTGGGATTAAAGGTGTGCACCACCACGCCCAGTTTTATTTGTGTCTTTATCTGACCTTAGAAGATTTTTTTTCTTAGAGGTAGCTATTGTTCATCATCATTCATTATAGTATTATAAGTCTACCTTGAGTGGCAGTTATTAATTACAACCTGCCCTTTCTAGATACTTATATAGATTCTCCTTCTCAAATGTGTTGAAATCAGAAATTGCATCAGAATGTGGGTACTCTGTACCACATCACAAATCTCTATATTTCTATACAGCCTATGCAGCCAGAATCCCAATCTGTCCATCTTTACACACAGCTATTAGTAGGACATATGGTCTTTAAATAGATAAATTGTCAATAACTGCAACCCTCCAAATGCAGGAAAAAGTTATTGTGAAGTGACTCCCTCTTTGGAACTGTGATCTTGTGATACTTTAAATGCCTCTCTTCATTTAGAGAAAATAAAATAAAAACATTGTTTACTTGCTATAAAGCCCTTGGGCATAACACAACATTTATAATGTATAAAGTATGCATATCATGTTTATTTATCATGTATTTCCTCTGGTTACAAAAAACCTGGATATGCAATCTACAACATCCAAATAAACGATTTCACATATTTTATATAACACATGTTCAAGTAATTAATTTTTCTCATGGAAATGTCATACCATTTAAGTCATAGCTATGAGCCAAATATTTCTGCAGAAATTTGTAATGAATATATGCATAACTACAGATTTCCCGTACTAATTCTTCCATTAAATATAATTTAAAGGGACAGAATTAGAGTCTGCTGCACTCCAATTATCAAATGCTTGGTGCATAGTAGCCTGTAAATAATATGATAGACCCATTTGGCAGATTTTACCACATGCTATGAATTTAGTTTGTTGCCTGGTTTCACTGGAATCTCACTCTATTACTAAATATAACTATATGTGATATGTTTTGAGAATTCTTGATGGCCAAGAAATATAGCAAAATAATTATGCATATACTAGAACAAAAGATGATGCAGAACCCAATGAAGCAGGGAGCACGTATATCATTTCGATTGCTTCTAGCAGCAGGTAACAGAAATAAGACCCAATGTGAATTAAGAGGTGGAAAGTCATTATCATGATGGAAGGCAGGTCAAGCTTCAAGCACTGCATAAGCAAACAGTGTGCACACTGACACTGATTTAAAGAGGTCAAACTCATCATTTAAGCATTTCTGGGAGCTCAATTGTTAAGAAAGCATACTACTCTTGAAGAGAACCTGGGCTCTGTTCCCCACACCCACATTAGGTGGCTAACAGTCACCTATAACTCAAACTCTATGGATTGGACACTGTCTTCTGGTTTCCAGGGGTACCTACACACCTGGCACACATAAATTCATATAGGGGCATATATATAACAAATAGAGAAAGAAAGAACTATTCTTAAAAGTTTTTTTTTTAATATGGAAAAGCATTCTCCTATCACCATAAAGATTAGGATTCATTGTCTCCTAAACATTCACTCATCAGTAAATTGAGGATAGAGTGGGAGGATGTGGTCCGTCATCACCAAGCTTTTAATTTTTAGCGTTTACTTTCTACTTGGTTGGCATATATCAAAACCCCATGAAGGGGATATAGTTCCATGTCACAGTGTTTTCCTAGAGATGGATTTGATCATCAGCCTTGCAAAACAAGTGAAACCCTATTTTTTTTGTTCTTGTTTGCTTTGTGAAGTGAACCTTTTTACATAGTCTCTCTCTGTTTTTTAATTTTAATTCATTCCAGGGTCTCTGTACACAAAGCTGGCCCAGAACTCAATATGTAATCCAGGTGGGACTTGAACTTGCAATGTTTCTGCGCCAGTACCCCAAGTACTAGAATTCCAGGCATATATCACCTTGCCCAGACTCTCCTATAGGTTCTTTACTTTCTTCAGCTAATATTGATTTGGGAAGAAAGCAGAGGAGAAGGAGAAGGAGGAGGAGGAGGAGAAGGAGGAGGAGGAGGAGGAACTATTCTTATCAGTTTTTAAAAATAATGTGGTCATATTGGCTGTATCAAACAGGGTTCCCATGTCTTCCATAGTTATTCAACATTTTTTGAAATGGCTTAGAAATATGACTTAGTATGTTTGAGGAAACAGTTGATAAAGTGAATACCTAGCATGCATGAGGTCCTAGGTTCAATCCTCAGCACCACATAAGACCAGGAGTGGTGGTGTATTTCTGTAATTTCAGCATTCAGGAGGTAGAAGCAGCAGGATTCATAGTTCAAGGATATGAATATTGGTTAAACAGCAAGAATGAGATCAGCCTGGACTACATGACTTTTTCTCAATGGAAAAGAATGAATAGAAAATTCTGGGTGCATGGTTTGCCTATAATGATTGAACACTAGGTTTAAAAGACAAAGAAATTGTAGTAGGGTGGGTCATTCTACTGAAGGACCTTTTTAGGGGCTCTGGTCACTTCTGCAGAGGGACAAAAACAAAAGGAAATGTTAACTGAAACAGAGTAACTTGGGGGAAGAAAATCAAGCAAGTTTCAGGCTCCATGCTCCAGTCACTTTCTATGAAATCCAGTAATAGAAAGACTGCAGGTGAGCTGCAAATAGCTATACTTTGTGGTTTTCTGAAAGAATGATGCCCTTTTAAAATGTTCTACTTTCCATAAATTTCAGAACAAAACCTTAGAAAAAGGAAAGTCTCTTATATGAGACAAGCAAACAATAATAACAACAACAAAAGAACTGGCAATGTCTTTTTATTTCTTTCTTTAGCTTCCCCATCTTTTCCCATGCATATGCTATGTAAAGTTTTTCCTTATGAAAAATTGGGTCATTCTTCTACTATTGTTTTGGTCGGAATTTGAATTTTTATTATTGTAATTTTGTAGATGTTTCCCATGAAAAATGGAGCCACTCTTATGTGTTGATTTTGTGCCCTCCCTTTCCCATGAATAGGCATTTTCCCTCTGTTATTAAAGCCTTCTGAAACAAAAAGTCTATATTTTTATTTTTTTGCCTAGTAGAGCTTTTTATCTTAATTTTCTGTTGTTTTTGAGACAGTCTAGCTGGGTAGCCTGGGGTGGTCTCCACCTTGTGGTATCCTTCAACCTCAGAATCCCAAAAGTTCATATTACAGGTGTGAACTATCATACCAGGCTATCTAAATGCGATTAATACATATGAACTTTATGTATAAATGGAGTTCAATACAATATTTTATATATGTATACACTGGTCAAATGCACCCTGTTTTCCCACCCCTGTATTCACCCTAATCTCCAGAACTCACTAGTCTACTGAAATTTAACATGACATAATTGTGTTCTATAACTACTACAGTTGATTTAACAACCCCTTGTTTCTTATTCTTTTAACAAGTTTCTTTCAAAGTGAATTCTTTCAAAATTTGAAAACCAAAATGCACAGATCTCTAGAATATAATTTAACAAGTTTTGATAAAGGTGAACACATACTAATGGAGGTGACAATTCCCCTTATCCCTCAGTGTGCGCTCGTGCCTCCTTCCATTCAGGCCTCTATCTCCCTTGCTACTCCTGTTAGCTCTTATCATACAGATTTGTTTGGTCTATGCTTGAACTTCATGTGTCATTGTGTAGAATATACATTTTTGTATCTGGCTTCTTTTTTATATAACATTTTAAAAAATTTATTTGTTTTACATCCTGATTGCAGATCCCTCCCTCTTCTCTTTCCAACCCCACTCACACCCCCTTCCCCTCCCTCTTCTTTTCTCCTAGGAGAAGGGAGGGTACCAACACATCAAGTTGCAGCAGGACTAAGTGCATCCTCTCCCACTGAAGCCAAACAAGGTAGCCCAGCTAGGGGAAATTATTTTGAGGGTTACTTGTGATGTGCCTGTCAGAAGTTCATGCCTTTTCATAACTACTCGGAATCTTTTGTATAAACACACAGCAATATGTCTCTTTGCTCTAGTCACCAGCCGATAGGTATGTCACATCCTTCCAAACTAAGTCTATTAGGAGAACACTAAACATTTTTCTCTTTAAATCAATCTTAAGGGAATGAATGTTTAATAGTAGTAAAATGATAGGTGGCTTAGGAACGATCTCTCTCCCTCTTTCTTCCTCTCTCACTCTGATTCTATGAGAGCCCAGTGTCCCTAACCCAAGTTTTCTCTTTCTCTTCTTCCTCTGCTTCCCTTCCTTTTCTTCTTTTTGGTTAGTGTCCTCCTTCCTCCCCTTTCTTCTGTTCTTTTTGAGACAGTCTCAGTATGTAGCACTGGTTGGCTCCAAACTTCTGTTCCTCTTCTCTCAGCCTCCCAAGTTCTAATATTATAGGTGTTCAACATCATATCTAGATTTCTTTTATTTCTATACGTTTATGGATGGTTTGCTTGCATGTAATGTCTGTGCAACAAGTGCATGCTTGGTGCCTACAGAGGCTAGAAAAAGCCATCAGGTCTCCTGGA
>JADRCC010078558.1:0-12473 GCA_019843855.1 Hylomyscus alleni
ACAGAAATATACATATATATATATATATATATGTATATTTCTGTAATGACCTAATTGACTGAACTGTCCTATGACACACATACACATATAAACACACAGAGACAAACGCACACACACACACACACACACACACACACACACATACACACACATACATTCTTTCTTGAAAAGCACAGTGCTATAGTATCTGTTTGGCAGCAAGCCCATTCATGATAGCATTTCTATAATGAAAACACTAGTAATTATTTGTCGATATTAAGGGCAGAAATTCTAATCAGAGCTCTATAGTTTAGTGTATGAATTTCCATGTAACAGTTGTTCATCATACCCATTGTCAAATCTTTTAATTTATGTACTGACTCAGATTTAGAAGTCATTAACTGAACTCCAACAATAATTAAGCAACATTTTCTAGGAAAAAAAAAAACAGTAAAAGAAATGGACAATTGCCCAATCTGTGCCAACAGAAAGAGTCCATATGAAAAAAACTGAGCCAGTAACTATGCCTAACATTATTGTACGGCTAAAGACCCAGGGATAATGCATTTAATTCATATTAAAATTCTATGCAGATAAGCCTCCAAGTGCTTTCGTCTTTTTACTACTTTGAATAAAATATAGTTTAAAGCCATTTAAAATATCGACTTATTTTACTTAAGATTTTAGGTCTATTGTTTCCTGTACTTTCAGAACAGGAATAGAGCTGAAATGAATATGGATGATTTTATTTCAGAATAACCTCAATACTATGCCACACACAGAGTGAAAACATCTGTGTCTAAGAGATATAATAACAGATTTTCATGCTTCAGTATGAGACGATGGACTGAATGAGGGATTAGAGAAGTTTAGTGTGTGGTTCAGAGTTTTCAGCAAAGAGAAAGAATAGAGATGGGATGTAATAATTTAGTTTTTAGCTTCTTTTGCCAAAAATTAAAAAATAACTTTTTAAAATGAAATAATCCAAATCGGAAAGTTTAGTCAATTAGAACATTAGAGAAAATAATTAAAATAAAATTTACAGTGCCAGAGTTATTTTTAAAGCAATATTCAGCATCATTTTTTGAATTTTATAGATAACATAATGATTTGAATTAGAACTAAGAACTAGTTTTTCTCTGATACCACTATTTCTCTATTTTACATGATGAGCTATGCCATGGGAAGAAACATCTAAAAACTCTTGTATTAAAAAATGCAATATATTTTAAATATTATGTTTTATTATGGAAATTAGTTTTCATATTCTTCTGAATTAAGGAAATTTGGAAGTCTAATGAAACAAATATGCTCATTATTTAGTAAAGGCAAAGAAGATATTGTGTGGATAACTGAGAAGATACTGAAGAAATGACTATTTCATCAGCATAAATTCAGTTCAGATACAGAACCTATATCTTCAGTTTCAAAATACATATACAGAAAAGAACTTTGGGGAAGAAATTTTCTATAAGGGTCAGCAATATGCTTGTAGTAACAGGGTCAAACTGAAGTAAACCCAAATGTCCTGAAAAATGTATGCTTTCATTAGGAAGAAAAAATAAGGAATTATTAAGGACATGTAGTGATATCAGTGTAGATGATATAATAGGCATAAGGTAATTTTTTATTCTAAATATATTTTTATTGCCAAATATCACTCTCAAAAGTTTGGATAACAAGAGTTGTTGCATAGAGAAAGAATGAAAATCTGCTAAGTATTTCAAAAGTTATGAGAAAAAAATGATAGACTGGAAAGGTACTCAGAAAAGCATTATGGTTACAAAGTTGATGTCTATTTTCAAATAGTTGATTTTGATTTTATCCTATGAAAATTTAGAGAGAAGAACTTGTAAAAAGAATATAAAGGTATTGAAAATGTTTGAACTGCTTTTAGGGCATAGAATAGAAAGTTAATAATAAGTTTCATGACTTCTGAACAATATCAAAAGTCTAACTGAAGCTAAATACTGTTAATATGAAATGAGTTAATTTTTTGCTATAATTTCATAGTTGCTTTCCTCCAACAATGATCTGTCAAGAATAATAGATGGAAAGGTCATCTTCACATGAAAACTGATAGTGAATAAATAAAATGGTGAAAAAAGATATTTTAGACAGAAGAATGTTTGTAAAATAGGTAAAACATAGATCAATAAAGACTTTTGAGAATCAAATGAGAGCAAAACTTCAGTTAACCATATGGCATAATACACCATAAATAATAACATTGAGAAAATAAAAGGTAAGGATTCTGTCCAAAACTATGATTCAACACAAAAGCATACATATAGGGAATAAACAACCAAGTCAGTAAGTAAAGATATGACAAAAACATTCACCTGCAGTAATGACTATTGTAACAGTATTAACACAGAGGATTATGTGCAAGTGTGTTTTGAATAATTACAAGATGATCACAGAATGCTAATCCACATCATCAAAACTTTCTCCAAACTTTCTGTTCTTTTAGACCACTGATCACATTTTCAGTAATTGATACATTTAATAAAATAAATATATTTCATAGAAAATAAATTAAGATCTTCAAAAATGCTTGAGAGTATGTCTGAATAATATGTTCTTAGATATTTCTACCTAAGAAATGCATGCGCTATGAGAGCAAACAGCTTCATTAGATAGTCATGGCAAGTGGAAGACCTTTTTGTTATTTAGTTTTCTCATAATAGTACTAAAATTAAACTAAAATTTTAATAAAGGAAACTAGTAAAATAGATATAATGAATGGCATTCATAATTGTGGCAATGTTATGCTCATGTATTAGTTAGATAATAGTAATCTGAAATAAGCATATATTAATATAGTCCTCTAGTAAAGGCAATCATCGTTTCAAATGCATACCATAAGACTGGATTGCGTTTGGATTTGGAGAATTGTTTGCAAATCAATATATGTCAAGGTCTTGTTCTTTATTTGAATCCTTAAATTTAAATTTCAGGTGAATATCTGAACAAAAATCTTCCAAATATGCCTAAATTTCTGAACTGAAAGAACGTATCTTGGAGACACCAGTGAAATGAATAGATTAATACATAATTGCTTTCAGGTTGTTGTCACTCAACTGCTTTTTCTTTATTCAATCTGGGAGCAAATGAGTACACAAATGACAGGAATCAGAATGAAGATAGGCAGATGACAAAAAAGACCTTTCAGTTGTACTCTGACTCTAGTTCCTCTCTGTTATCCATGAAGTTAGTCAGAAAGGAACCACTTTGCAAATTCACCTCAGGCAGATATAAAGAAATCAGAAACATATTCCTTTGAGAATCTCAGTCAGTTCTGTTTCTGCCATCTTCAGTTTAGCACTTTAGTGAACATAAACTCTAACAAGTCAGGCCATTTGTGAAAAGCCTCAGGGCAGTTTAGACACAGATTTATCCAAAGAGAAAAGGGAACTCAAAACGTCTATTTGAAAAATTCTGAGTTAATGATAACTAAGGAAGACAAAAAATCTAGCAGTATAATCTAACAACCAGTGAGTGCTTATACAAAGAAATGTTATAATTACGTACCAAACAGATTTTAAAAATTGAACTTTTCTCATTTAGCTGAAAATATGTGTTGCTATCAACTATTAATTCAGTCAGAAGTGGTTGTGTTTTGAAATTCACATTGCTGTTAATTAGCTTTTAGCTGACTGAGTATCAACTAGTTAGAGTGATTAAATTGTGGCATTTGCTTTTCTTATGGTATTTGAATGCCACTAGATTATCTATGACGTATCATATTTAAGAATTGATTTTAAAAGTGTCTATCTCTAACTTTAACTTTTATCTGAAGTATGAAAACTATCCCTTTTATTGAGGTTTTTCAAGCTACTTAAAATCCTTTCAAAAATCATTGAGAAATTCTCTTGTCCTTTCCTGTTTTAGAACATGAAAGGCAATAATGCATTTGTGCAGGTACTGTATTCTTAGCTAAGATAATTCATTATTCTATTTTTTACAAATGCTATATCTGAATTAAACTGAACATCAAATATATAGTATAGAATTCATTAAAAATCTAAATAGGTAAAGTTCAGAGGTTCAAGAAATTAATTAATATTTTATGGAAACATTTGCAATAAATTCAAAGTTAATGAATATTCTGACACTTAATATACTTAAGGTTTATAGCTCCTCAAATTTAACATCCAAAATACCCTTCAGAATGCACACATAAATTTAATGGACCTAAAACAAAGGACATCAGAGGACATATTTCATTTCTATGGTGTATTGCATATTTTATCTAAATGTGTACAACAGATTATTGAAACAGCTTTAACAATGTTCTGTCCTTATAATGAATTGAACATTTGCAAAGATTTTTTTTTAATTTATTACACCATTCTTGTAAAGAAACTTGCAAGTAAAAATATTCACTGACAAAATTTGAATCTCTCTCTCCCTTTCTTCCTCTCTCTTTCTCTTCATCTGTCTGTCTATTGGTCTGTTTACCTCTCTATTCCACAAATTTCCAATGTTAAAATAAATGATCAATGGATTTACTTCTAAATTCCCAAGCTTTTCAAAGCTCCTACTTCCCTCTCTCTGTCACTATTCTCTTCTTTGTAGCCAGTGACATTTTATTACTATATATTTGCTTATGTGTTTTAAATGGACAACTATATTATTCTTTTTATGGGCATTGGTCTTCTAAGAGAAGTAAATTTCAAAACTTCAATACTCCAAGGTCACAATGATCTTTAAGACGGTTCATAAGGACATGTAACAACTCTCAGGAAAGTATATTGATTTGTAACTCCGATGCTGTTATGTTATGTTTTCTTTCAAAGATTAATGCTAATTCACTTTGACATTCTACTAAAATTCCATTTTCAGGTAATTCTCACACTTGATAAAAACATGTAAGGGCATCAGATCCAGTAGATTACTTTGTCGGTGAGCCTAGGCCTTCATCTGGTAAGCTGTTTTTTAAATGTCAAATTTGGCCCTACAAACTAGATTATAATATTTCATTGTAAAGATTTTATACCTTTAATAAACAGTAGAAACAGTCATATATTATTATCTGGTATGGATAGTTGTTAATAGCTTAATAGATATCATTTGTCAGCAGATTAATATTAATATAGTTCATTCTATGTTAAAGAATGATAAGAAACCCAAAGTACAATGCTAAGAAATTTTGTCATAGTATAGAAACGTTATTTGATATTAGTGGCCATACTATATAACCAGAGAAGAAATTATAATTTAACAGGATGTGTAATAAAGCTTTTATTTATTTATCCATTTTTGAACTCTGGAAAGCTAACTACATAAAAGATTTAACTTTCATATCAATCTGGGAATGTAAAAATTTTACATTCAAAATTTTATACTACAGATTAGTTTCTCAAAAAATAATATCTTTGGTTAACCATGAATAGGTGAGCTTTAATTTTCCTCTCTCTGATGCTATCACAGTAGTTTCTGGTCTATGGTCTCTAAGTTTTTTTGATCCCTGCTAAAATTTGAATTGACATAAAAATTACTCATTTTATTGTTTAAGCTTATCACATAAAATCTATATTACCAAGACATACACAAACTAATACTGTCAACAATGTTTTGTTTTTGAACAGTGGGATAAAAGTACTAGTGAAAAGTAAAATAAGAGTTGGAAATCACATCCATAAGTATGTAAGTAATAGAAAATATACAGACAAATCAAGATGAATTTCTTTTAAGGCAGAACCATAAAATATGTCATATTAAATACTTACAGTTTTAATTCCACAGTGAAAAAGGTGAGTTTTAGTAATTTAAATTAAAAAGCAACATGTCTTAAAATATTTGTGAATTGAAATCTTACCTTTCCTGCCTTTTTTCCATCATGTCGCCTCTGATTTGATAAAATGGAGGCAAGGGAAGCAATCAAAACAAAAACAAAGCCAAAAATCAGCAACAATTATATTATTACATATAGATTTTAGTTTTTATAAAAACATGTCAGTATTCCCAGTGCAATAATATACAATTTTGCTTTCATTATTTGGGCATTGTTTGAATAAATAAACATAGCAGTACTGTAAACATCATGCAACAACATGAATAGCTGCATAAAACAAAAAAACTCCAGTTCACCTACATAGGCATTAACCAAAAAATATATTCATCTAGAAAGCGAATAATTGAAGTTGGAATGTCAGTAGTATTTATCCTAAAATAAAAGTAAAGAAAAAGAGCAACCCATTCCACATTATGAGAGAGAAGAGTCTTCATTCAATGTTTTATTACTAATCTCAGAAAAAGAATTTTTATCAGTCTATATATGCATTATTTATACTTTCAAATTTGGAATTGAGTTGTGCATACAGAGAGATAGAATCTTCTATTTAAATTTAAGCTTAATCTGTTCATAATAGATACCTGCACTGATCGTAATCAACCATTAATGGCAGTGTTCAAATTCAAATTCTCTGTAAAGTCATAAACTAAGAATGAGGTCTGAAAAAAAAACTGTCCTAGATAGTGCTATTTAGTTTTCATACTTTCACTTAATCAGTAATTACTAACTTACCATCACTCCTCATAATGAATAAAACTGAACCAGCAATAGACAAAAAGTGTTAACTCTCTATAAGAAATAATCTACAAATAAACAAAAATCCTTCCAGTTTTAGTCTTATATAAACTATTGTGTTGAAAATACTACTAAGTTTACATAGATTCATGCTAAATCCTTGTTGTTTACTTTTAGTGAAATTACCTTATGTATACAGTAAATTTCAATTCTTAGGTAAGTATGCTACTAATTCACTGAGCAGTCCACTTGATGGCTCATTAGGGAACCAAGCAAAGATATAAAAATATTCATTTTATCTCTTTGTAAGTTGTTTATTGAACTCCTGAAAATTTAGTAGCTTACCTACTATTTAACAGAATATTTTTGGCTATGGTTTTAAAATATGCTTGTTCATCTGAATTATGCACTATAAATGACAATATTGTCTACTTAGTACTACTTTTGATAGTACTTCCTAATGTCACCTGAAGAAAAGGAAAATAAAACTTATGGTATTCTATAAAGTGCTTTATTTATCCATATCATTTAGATACAATATAAACTGTGGGTTCTATTTCATGCAATCACAATTAAAAGAATGTATTGAAATATATTATAAGGATTCCAATAGCTAATTGATACCATATTTGTGACAGACATATTTGTTAAACAATTCTAGGGTTATGAGTAGCACACACTTATAAATCTATCATTGATAAATCTAAAGCAAAAAGAACTTGATTAGATCTAATATAAACTATATAGACAAATATTGTCTTTAAGGTAAAACATAATTGTGCCTATGCTTGTCTAAAAATGTTCAATAGTAAACAAACAAATTCATTCTAAAACTTTATACTTTGAAAAATATATAGAACGAGGAGAGAATGAAAAGATAGATGGTGTATTTGTTGTCTCATTTCATTTTTTATGTTGTATTCATGAAGTTTTAAAGGTTCATATAATCTGAGTCATATGAATAACTTCTATTCCCTACCAAGAGATGAATATTTTTCTTACTTTGTCAAAATTTCTAGTTTAGAAGAGAAAATTAAATGTACTTTATGAAAATCTGTACATTCAATATCTACTGTATATTCTGGATAAAATGTCTAACTTTCAATTATTTCTCATCTAAAGGATCAAGTAATAGTACAGAACCTTGTTTAGTAACCATTTTGGAATTCTGGTGACTTAATAGAACAGATAATAGTAAAAGTTGTAAAAGTAAGTCCAACTTTTCACCTCAATATGTTTGCTTAATGTTTAGTTCCTTTTAAAACAGCAAATTATTATTTTAAAAGTACTGTGACTCCCACCCAGTTGGAGGGGGCAGATGGGAAGGGGGATGTGACAGGGGCATTAGATGTAGCTAAACTGGGGAGAAAAGAACTAGAGAACTAAGGGAAATCAGCTGTATGTTGATAGGGGTATCTCTAGGACATGCCAGAAACCTGGGATGGGGGCAGACTCCAGGGTGTCTATGAGGGTGACTTGAGCTGTGACTTCTAGCAATGGGGGATATGGAGCCTGAAGTGACCACCACCTATAGACAGGACTCCATATGAAGAGATAAGGACACTTACCCATACACAAAACTTGGAACCAAAGTTAATCCTGCCTAGAAGAAGTGCAGGGACAAAGACGAAGCAGAAATCAAGGGATTCGCCAACCAATGACTAGCTCAACCCATGACCCATCTTATGGACAACAGCCAAACCCTGACACTATTGATATTCTGTTAAGATTGCAGACATGCCTAAGAAAACTGTTCTCTGTGAGGCTCCACATTGTAGCTAACCAAAATAGATCCAGAGACCCACAGCCAAATCAAACAGATCTTGTGAAATCTTAGGTAAGGTTTAGGAGAAAGGAACACAGAGGGGGCAGGGACTCCACAAGACCAACAAAGTCAATGAACCTCAACTCTTAAGGGCTCTCTGATACTAAAGCACCAACCAAAGTCATACATAAGCTGGACCTAGAACCCTGGTCCATACTCATATGTACCAGATGTGTAGTTCTGTTTTCATGTGGGTGACCCAAGAACTGGAGTAGGGGCTCTTCCTGACTCTGTTGCTTGCCTATGGGTTCTAGTCCCTGTTTTGTCTGGACATAATAGTAGAGGATATGCCCAGTTCTGGAGGGACTTCAAGTGTCAATGTGGGTTGATATCCAGGGAGCACTCCCTCTTGTCATTGGAGAAGGAAGGAGAGGACGGATGAATTAAGAAGAGACTGTGTGAGGAGAGGACTAGGAGGAGAGGGGACATCAATTAGTATGTAAATTGAATTATAAGTTATTGGGTATATATATATATATATATATACATTGATATTTCTATTGTTTTACTTCTTATTTCACAAAATTAAGATATGCATAAATATAGTGAGTATCTTTGTTATTGTAAAGAGATATGACATTTAAAATAAAAAGGATTGAGTCTCACTATTTGTTCTGCAAGTAGATTGCAGTGAAGCAAAACTTGAAAGGTTGCATATATCCATTCCACACTAAAAACATCAGGGACATACAATATATTTCTTGATGTTAGTGATGACATCAAATGAATCTTCATTCTGTTTGTGAACTCTCTGATTTGAATGGCCAGAGTTTACTGGGTGTTAAAGCTCTCTGACAATAGGATTTTCTCTTTTCTCTTCTTTTCTTTTCTTTTTTTCTTTTCTTTCCTTTACTTCCCTTTCCTTTTCTTTTCTTTCTTTTCTTTTCCTTTCTTTTCTTTATTCATTCTAATATTTAGAACACCGCTGAATACTCAGTGTATGCAAATGTATCTGGTAGGAAGGAGATCCAGTAAGTAAATGTGAATAGACTAAATATATCATCATTTAACTTGACAAATCTTATTCAAAATTGTAAATTATAGAATTTTGCTCTTTGCATACTTTATAACATTTACTATATATGCTCTGCCATGCATACTTCTTTATTAAGTTTTCCCCAACTTTATCATATATAGCATGTTTTAATGAATTCCTACGTTAGAATATTTTAAGCTATTTTGAACCGTAGTATTTTGAACTAAATGGGAACATTAAGAGCTTCAAAAAGTAACCACCATATTTAAAAATTACATGTATTTTACCTACTAATAGTATTAATTTTGAGAAAAGTCAATTTTAGAATATTCCTATTAGTCAAAATGAATCCTCATATATGTTTCTCAGTCCATATTACTATGAATCAGCAAGATATGCTGCTTTACATATCCATTATTCAGTCACTTATATATTACAAAGTTTAATACATACTAATATAATCATTTGATATGTGTTATCTTAATCTAATTCTTTAGCAAGATGATTTAAATTTTTAGTTATATTGTAATTGCAATTTTAGTAAAGGCATTTGCTTTTCACATCTAATGATATTCTTTTACAAACATTCATCAGGTTTTGTTCCACATTTGTTCATTGATGTTGATTTAGTTTGTCTGGACATAGGTTTGTTAGGAATAATCTAATTATAAACACACAGAGATAAACGTTCTATGTGTATATAGGAGTGATGGTTTGAATATAAAATGTCTTTCATAGCTTCAGGTATTTGAATATTTGGTTATCAGTTTATATACTCTTTCTACTTCCCTTCTTTAGGAGATGTGATCTCACAGTTGCCTGTTCCTGCTGTCTGTATGTTTAGGTATCATATAGCCCCATTATTATTGACCCCTACATCCCTGGACATACAAATCTAAATAATTCTTTCTACTCTGAGATATGTTTAAGTAATTTTTTTTATTACAGCAACAGGAATTTAATAAATATAATATGTTTTTTCAATGTATATAATTTGAAATAAAAATGCTAGTCATATAATAATACTGTTTATTATTACTGTTTGAGGAATTTCCTGATTTTTCCTCAGCAGCTGCACTAATTTATGTTACTTCCAATAGTGTGTGAAGTTTCCCAGTCCTCTACTATCCTATAATTTATTTTTAAATAATTACCTTAAATATTATTTCTGACCAAATATTTAAATATCATGTACTAATATTGAAATTGGCTATATGTTTATGTGTTACGACTACTTTTTAATATTGATGGAATTATTATATGTTGCCAAGATACTCATATTTTCACTAGCTCATAGAGATTTTGCATTTTTGAAATATTTAAATAATAAACGCATGTTGCATGGTATTTGTAAAATGACTATCCTATTATTTTCTGTTATGGAGGAAGAACTCTAAAAGCCACACAAGTTACTGAGGAATTATTGGCTATGAGTAGCTTATGGGAGAGGGATAATCCTTCTGGTTTGGAGAACATTTGCATGCTGCAGTGAATGGCACCACAACCATGCACATGAGAATCAGCACTAATTACACTTAGGAAGTTAACAAAAACAAGTAAGGAAATAATTAATTAAAGACCTAAACCTAATAGGAGGCATGTTGAGAACTTATAGAGTTGAAAGGGGAAAATATGGGATAAATATGATCCTGTTGATTGTATGTACTATAAAATGCTCAATAAAGGCAAAATACTAGCTACTAAAATCTAAAGTACTATATATTACAGTAAAAGCTGTTTCAGAGAGTGAAATTAGAAGGGATGGGAGATCATGTTAAATACAGGTTGCTCGGGAAAGGGTGCAGGTAAGAAATCTGGACTAAATAAGTCTGACTTGATTTTTCATGGGTATTCCATATTTAAATTAGAACTTTTTATAAAATACTAGAGTAGAGCAAAATTTAATAGAGGATTGTAAAGATAAGTCCAATCTAAAGAAGGTAAATGAGAATAAAATATTTTAAATATGACCTATGAGTAAATTACTATAGATCATAACAAATTCTCAGCCATGGATGATTTATAGTACAATTACAATTTAGTCATACATAATCCTTCTGGCTTATCCTTTAAAACTCCAGTCTTACCTGGAAATGTTCTCATACTATCATAATAACAAAAGTAATATGACAGACACATTTGCTTTCTGAAAATAGTGCATGTCAGATCAAACACTGTTTTCATTTTAAGTGTTTGCATAATTTTTTTTCTGTTTGCTGCCAAGATATAGGCAATTTTCTCTGATATCAGTTTAAATTATACATCATTGTAACATGTTCTTGTGAAATGGAAAGATATCACTGAGAACGTTTTATTGTGTCTTTTAAATATTGTATGTTTGCAAATGAACGTAAAAGCAGTAAAGTGATTATGAAAATAAGCAAAAGTATATGAATTATCTTTCCTACTTTTTTAGAAAAAAATCATTGCTTAAAAATGCAATCAGATTGGTTAGCTTTGGGAATTTTCAACTTTCATATTAGATTAAATTCACATAAACTATATCTATAACACAAAATTAAAATAGGTTCAGTTAAGAAGGTGCTTAAAAACACTACTATTAGTTCAAAAAATACCATAAGCCTCAAGTGCAGCCTAAAAACTAAGATAATTTGGTATAAACATACTGTAACATACAATATTGTGATATTGATTTTAACCTAAGTTATTTCTTTTGCAGAAATGCATTATCTTCAGGGATATTACACACATTTTCTGAGTACTCTGTTCACTCTAATAGAATATGTAAAATGGATATAAATATATGTTCCTTTATTTCAGGTGTGATAGAGATATAGTAAGCAATAGATAAATTATATGATTATATGATATATATAATTTCGTTTATTTATTAAAATTTGTGAATATGTGAAAATGTCCAATTTCTGCATTATTGATACTCTTTTTTCCTAACTAATAAATAGCTGTGATAGAGAAAGAGCTCAGAGGTGTGGAAAACTAACTTAATTTGTCTGGTTTAATCTGCATTCTTTCAGCTTCTGATTTAATTGTTCTACTTGGCCTGAAACTAACGCTGGAAATTATCTTCATTATCTTCAGACTCCTTATTATTCTGTCTCTACCTGCAACCTATCAATGTTAGACTGTGCCACTAAATATCTCTCTCTCTCTCTCTCTCTCTCTCTCTCTCTCTCTCT
>JADRCC010078649.1:0-2500 GCA_019843855.1 Hylomyscus alleni
TTGAACATATGTATGCATGGTACTAAGAACCTGGATGTACAAGAAAGCTATATTCTCCAGTGCCTCCCAAACCATACTGCCCCTACTAGTTGGCCTCCACAGATTCTTCTAATCCCCCGTCTGCCCATTTTGTTAAACAAAACCTTACTGAAAAAGGAGAGAGGACATGCCCTTGCCAACCTTTCTTTTTGTCTACCTTGTGCAAACTCAGGATACCGTGTCCCCGCCTATATGCCCATCTCTTTTTCCCCATCCGTTCCCGGCCTTCCTATTCTGAGGATGGTTCTATTAGGTAGAGGAATCACTCCCCTTCCCTTCTCTCCTTTCCAGTGTCTGCTACTTCTGCACTTGGTTCTTTTAAAGGAGCACAAGTGCTGCTATGTTCAGGTCTGATCGTCAGGTCTGGGGGAAGCATCCCTCCCCTGAATGGTCTTTGTTCATAGCTGCTCAAAAACTCCACGAGATGTTTGGAAAGGATGACTTTTTTTTTTAATCCCCATCCCATTTTATAGCAGGTCCTTATGGATGCAGATCTGGAAACTCAGGTAACCACAACCCCCAACCAATATTTGGAGGAGGTCACTTTTGTGTCCCCTCTCATACTACTGCTTGTTGAAGATTCTTGGCAAGGCCTGGAAATCAGCTCTTGCCAAGGTCTGTACCACGGTGCCTGAGAGTGGGAGTTGGGGGGTGGCATAAGGCTTCCCAGCACCCTGCAACTAAGATGGAGCAGGGAGGAAATGCAGATGTGGGAGCGCATCTGTCACCGAAAGCAAAGCTCTGCTGAAACAACAGATAGACAATAAGGCCAACAGCAGCCCAGAAAATGAAACTCAGCCTCAAGACTTTTGTTTCTTAGCTACACATCCACATTTGTTCACAACCTTTTCTAAGTTACACCAATGCTTTTCCAAAAACAACCCTAAGAAGTTTTGTAGAGTATTTAAATGTCCGAAAGGAGTGGAAGGAGAAGCAGGGGAGGGGGTCACATCATTAACTGGCTATACAAAGACAATTTAAAAGTTCTAATTATCAGACTCTGGCAATATGCAACAAAGGCCCCAACCACTGTGCCTGCCTCCAGCAGGCTAGAACCACAGGTCTGCAACCCTGTGCATGTGAATGACACAAATGCATCTGATGACTGGGGAGAGCACATTTAAAGAGCTGCAGTATACAGAGCAGGGGAGGAAAAGAGAGGACATAGCTCCTGATGTGTTTACCTCCTTTGCTGATGGGATATTGACTTTTCCCACCAGGTTGGTTAGAAAGGGGACTATTTACGCTGCCACACAGCAGAGTTAGAATGACAACCAGCATCACTGGGAGCGCTTCTTCGTAAAAGACAACTGTGACTGCCAGCATATCCCATAGCTGGTCAATACAGCCCAGGCACCGTTTCCTGGCAGTTAGAGATGCAGATAAAAGCTCCCACTTGCTTCCCCAATGAGAGCTTAATCAATAGCTTATGGAAGGTCTTCTAGGAAACAGAACTGGACAAGCTGTCACAGGCCACATCATAGGGGCTGGAAGGGCAAGAAGTCACTTGTTTCAGTTTTCCTCTTTCTTTTTTGGGCACCAGGGCATCCATGTTAGGCTTTACACTAAACTGTTACCTAGGTTCTGTCAATACTCTACCCACCGCTTTAGAACTTAAAAGAAAATAGCAGAGGGTAAAGGCCGAGAGCCAGTTAGCACGGTCAGTAGACTGCTGCCTCCTTTTGCTGCCCTAGTGTTTGAATGCACTCGTAAAGACGGCATCCCAAATGTAGCTACGGTCAGGACTCTGAACAACACTGGTAAAATATTTTAAGAGGACAGTTGACAAGGTGCACGGAGCAGTGGCTACCTGCTGTACCAGATACCTCTAACTGTGGTTCTTGCTCCACAAATCCAAACTTCTTAAAAGCCAGAGAAGGAAATGTTCTTTCTATACAGAAACATACCAGGAAAATACAATCTCATGACCTAAAGTATTACCTGGAAGACACTCATCCTTAGCTACAAGCACAACAACCTCTTTTTCTTAGTTTTCTTGCCAATACTCTCGGAGGAACATGTAGTTAATGCTTATTTCCTACATGCACAGATTGCTCAGTCATACAGTAACTGTCAAGAGCATTCTCATCCTAAACCCTAAGAAAAACAATGGCGAAAAGTTAGCCTGGGTAATGGTTCTCTAAATATTTTATCAGACAAAACAATGAATTGCTAATACAAAACTTTATTTACACTCACTGGAATACACAATTACCCAAGTTACAATACTTTTGATGTAAGACAAACTAGTTCTTCTGAGGGTTGACCTGTCTTAGAGGTTTTGTTTAAAGTCATCTGATTAAATGAAAGACTTACAATGTGAGAAAAATCAAAACCAAAAGGAACGGGAGAGCTCTCTAAGGAAACTTATTACTAGGTTGCATTTTCCAGTTCAGTGTCAGTACAGTACAGTACAGATCTCTTCTCAGCTTGCTGCTTTATAAAACCATTTTTGGTCTTA
>JADRCC010078649.1:7500-17312 GCA_019843855.1 Hylomyscus alleni
TTGGTTTTTTTGTTTGTTTGTTTGTTTGTTTTTTGAGACAGAATTTCTCTGTGAGCCATGGCTGTCCTGGAACTCAGAGATCCATCTGCCCCCGCCCCCTGAGTGCTGGAATTAAAGGCCATTGCTGCATATGTAGCAGAGGATGGCCTAGTCGGTCATCAATGGGAGAGGACCTTGGTCCTGTGATGGTTCTTTGCCCCAGTGTAGGGGAATGCCAGCGCCAGGAAGGAGAGGGTGGGTTGGTGAGCAGGGGGAGGGGAAGTGAATAGGGAGTATTTTGGAGGGGATACCAGAAAAGGGGGAGAACATTTGAAAGATAAATAAAAAAGGCCACTGCCACCAACTCTGCCCCAGCTGCAGCCGCCTCCACTGCCTCCACCACCTCTGCCGCCAGCACTACCACCACCATGCAGCAACCACCATGCAGCAACCACCATCACCTGGCTTAAGGTTAACACTCTTTATCTTCTTTAATTGAACAAAACAATACATGGTGATCTATCAGGAATACATTTTTCCACTAAGCCAATGGATTTTTTCTCTCTTGGAAACCTGAACATTGTGGTGAATTACATCCCAGAATAGATCAGTGACACTTCAAACAGGATTCCCTACTAACTTTAATATTGACCATATATCTTGAAATCTTAACTGACTAATCACCAAAATAGTCACTGCCTTTTTTTTCCAACTCTCTTCCTTACTGAAAACTTGTTAGGTGAATAGGGGCCAGCACTCTACTTTATTTAGCTACTTTAAGATTGGCATCCTTTCTCTATGACAGTTACCATCAAGGTTTGTTAATAAAAAGGCTTGGGGCTTTTGAGAACAGGTTGCCTCAGTGAAACCAATATAAGCTTAGGTGAATTTAATTTGATCTTTTAGGATGTAGCAAAACTTTGGTAAAATTGAAGTACGAACTACTAAAGAAAGTGGTTTCCTCTGGAAAGACATGGTCTCCCTTAGGATTCCTCTTATATAAGGCTGGGCAACTGCTGGCCACATTGAGTGACTCCCAAATGAGGGGTCACTTACTTGAAGCAATAATATAATATTTGACATTTTTGAGTCCACATTTATCAATTAGGGAACAAAGGTTATCAAATTATGATTTGTTTTGTCAATAAACTTTTAGTGGGATACAACCATGCTCATGTTTATTTTGTCTACAGCTACAATGGTGACACTGAATAACTGTAATGAGACTATCTGGTCATGAAAACTGGAGATTTCACCAACTGACTCTATAAAGAAAGAGTTTGTCAATTTCTGGTTCGGAGGGTTCAAAAGATATAAGCCCTAGCTTAGTGTTGTGTTGTATGCACATAGATCACACTGCTCAGAAGGCTGAGGTGGGAGGATCTCTTGATGGAGCTCAAAACCATCCTGGCACCATAGCAAGACAAGCCCAGGGCTCAAAATTATCTTGACAACATAGCCAGATGTGCCCAATGAGCTCAAAACCATCCTGGTAACACAGCAGACCCTGCCTCAAAAGCAAACACCTCCCCTAAAAAAACACTCTAAAAAAAAGCTGAAAGAAATATCCTATTATTTTTATCATGACAATGATTCTATAAATCACCAGATTCATGCCGGAAGCAAGACCAAACAGGCTTTCTGTAAGGCTATGCTGCTAATTTCTGCTTTCTCTAAATCCTCTTTGGAAAAGGACAAAAAAATGGAAACCTTTTAACCTACTGTTCAGTTTGCTATTTGTTTTCCTTGACAAAGTCTCACTAGGTAACTCAGCCCAGCCTCAAACTTGTGATGATCCTCCTACAATGGCTTCTCAAATCCTGGGATTATATGCTTACGGGCATTGGCCACCTCCACCAGCCCAGCCCCCGCCCGGGATATATCTTTAAAAAACCAAATACAACAACATCATCAAAACAATGCAAACAAACAAACAAAACAAGACAACCCAAAAAGGTCTCCTAAGCATACTCATACAAGATTTCCCTTTTTGATATGGACAACTAAAAGCCTTTAGAATGTCATCTAGAATAAACACACTCATATATTCTGTGGGTGTACAATGGTAGTGACTAGGCCATGTAGTATAAAATTGTTCTGCTTTATATGTGTTTAAAATTTTTTAAATAAAAATCTGAATCCTTCAGGTTGTCTTTTTGGCTGCTTTTAGATAAAGGTTAAATGGTGGTGGATACAGAGATAGAACACACTAGGAAATGTTGTATTTTACATTCCAGACTCTTCTTAAAGAAAGGTATAACCCTTATAGTAAAGCCTAAGTCTTTTATCTCTTGTTTAGAAAAAGAGTCTTTTACCAAGGAATTCTTCTGAAGGAGTATGTAAGTGCCTTTTTGTGATGTTTAATACACACATTTTTAGCTACCAAGGAAGAATCCATACATTGCTGTGCATTTTCACACTCATCATTTTTAATATATAGATTTCCTTTTCTTTTTGTGGGGCAAAGATTGAACACAGGACTTCTGATACTAGCTTGGCTATATCCCTAGCTCAAGGTAACTTTTCTCTGCTTAGTCCAAAGCTAATTATGAACTGGGTCTTACTGATTTGCAAATTGTTATCCCTTTAAAGCTATGCCACATTTACAATTCAATGATTAAAAGGAAAGCACTGTGTGTGTGTATCCTGTGCTGTACAGTTCTTTGATTAAGTCACAAATTTCTCAGAAGCCTAGGTTTGACCTATAGGCCTAATTCTGCCGATGGGAGCAGGGAGCTTCAGTAGAGACTGTAGTAGAGGTTGGTCAGAAATGCATAAACCATAATTTCAAAGAGGTAAAGGTAAAGAGCTAAAGTTAGATATCAAGGGCTATAATTGATTTCACACATGTATGCCACCACTCAGGTAGTCTTTCCCACTAGTACAAAGGGCTCCTTTAGATGGTATAAGTAAATGGTGTTCACTATAGTTATAAATAGTAAAAGTATCACATCATCACAGTCTTTTTTCTGGTGTTTGTTCATGTGTGTACTGCATGCATGTGTGTTAGATACTATAGATACTTCATGATACTGACCGGTATGGTTCTTCTATTCATATTTCCAGCATCAAATGACCATATTCATTACATGCAAATAACCTGCATTTTGGTTTTTCTACTTGTTTATTCAACAATATTTAGTGTTCTTACTGGTGTCATGTTTTATTTAACATAGGGAAGAGAGGGAAACTAAAAAAGTAAGCTAACAAGCTTGCTATATTTCTCATAGGTTATTTTAATTGGAGAGAAAGGCCCATAGGGAAGTAAATATACCCCACTTAAACATGCAGAAGCTTGAACTGTTGCTTCTTTCAACAAATAGTTCCTGAGTGTCTAGCGTGTGTTTTAAGTCCTGGGAATACAAGAATGGACCAAAACAAAAACAACAAAAGACAAAAGGCCTGCCTCCGTGGAGCTTAATGTCTGATGTTACTACAGACATGATTAAGACAAAGAGAAATCCACAAGCCAGCATATGAATGTAGAGACGTATTATTTAGAAGACACACAGTTCAGAAGACCAACTTGCTTTTATTATCACTGAAAAACAGCCAATAAATCATCACTCAATTATTTTCAGCACAGATTGGAGTTATTTATGTAATTTTTAAAGTCTGAATTCTGAAGAAGCAAAGCAGGCTTGAAGTATATTGTTACTGCTAGCCTCTAAATAGCCCATCTATTGGCCTTGAATTTTAAAATATGACTCACTCCAAAATACATCAAATACAACATATACAGCTGCCATCTGTCCTACAGCCATGGTACACATCCCTTTCATTCACAAGCAAAGCCAGCAAAGGGGGGAGGAGACTGAGATAGAGAGAGGATAAATTCCACTTGTGCGATTAAAAAAAAAAAAAGTAGAACAGTGAACCCAGTGGTTGAAAAGTGAAGATAAAAAGAAGAAAACAGTAATCTTGCTATAGAAACCAGAGAATTATGTTCCTGCTCTCCCCCTACTTTTTTTTTTTTTTTTTGCTTTCACACTGTACAAACTCTAGCACCCTGAACAACTCACTCTCCTGCTATTTCCAGCACTTTAAAGAAACTTTTCAACATTTCTGCTTGACACATTTTTTCAACAGGGAGGTGAAGACAATAAGTAAACAGGTAGTGAAGGGCTATTTAGAGAGCTGGTCAGTCACAGTAATAATAAAGGGGAAAACCCCCACCCTAACAGAATATCCATCCTATGCGTGGCAGCCACAGACGGCACATGACCTCTGACAAACAGTTTTCAGAGTAATTTTAATGCTACTCTGGATTTAACTTGACTAACTGGTAGCAATTGAGCACATCTTTTTTTCTTTCTTTCTTTTTTTTGTGGCAGCAGTTATCTAAAATGCTACAATAACAGCATCAAAAGTAGAATGGTGGAAGATTGGTTTTCCATTGTGCTGCTGAACTGGCATAATGCCCACTTTAAAAGCAATTCGCTGCTCATCACTGAAATCTGGCAGACACGACACTAAATGCCTTGAGGGAAAAAAAGGGACTTGAGAAGGGGGAACCCACTCCAACCACCACGCAGGGGTGGGGGGAAGAGTTCCACAGATGAGGAATCTGGGTGAGAAGAGAAAATTGCCAAATAAAAAGTTTACAGCATTGCATGCAGACTCCCAACAGGCTGTACTTAATTTGCTCGAAGATTTTGTCTACAGGTCTGCATTAGTAACAGCTGAACAAAACAAAAGCAAAATATATATTTATGTCGGTCTATTGTTCTGATGAAGCAAAACCCAGTGAGTTCCATCAATCATATGTCAAACACATCTTCCCCGTTTTATTTACCACCAAATATAATGAGTAAATATGTGATAATAAAACTCTTCTTTTTACATGGACATATACAATTTTTCCTCCTGCTAAATACAGGTAATGATTTAGGAAGCTTTCAAAATGTCTTTTTACTGTCAATAAAACTAATTCTATTCCTATTTTCATGTGGAAAAAAGGCTTTACAAATGAAAATTCAAATTAAAATTCTGATTATAGTGTAGTGTGACAACACCTGTATTTATAATTTTACTGTCAGCTAGCTTGTAGTGTTTAACAATAGCTTGAAGTAGAAAAGTAATTGGAATTTGTCTGTAACATGCCAGATGACGGCATTGGGAACTTTGCTACACTACAGCAAATTCGGTTTGATGGCAAAATAACCTCATGGAGATTTCTACAACTCAAAGGTTGCTGGGGTGTTTGTGTAGGTGTGTCTCAGATATGGGACCCCTTCCTGGATTGGAGAATAAGAGTTTGTATTTGATGATAAACTACTGCTCTGATCCTGACTCATGTTCCAGGCCCCTTACCTATCCTTCAGTCTCTCTCACAGCACAGATGCAATTTAGCTCCTAGATTTACTGAGACAAACAAAGACCAGGTAAATAAACAACATCAACAGCATCCTGTTATTGTGGAATCAAACCAGTGAGGCATTCTAACTGTAAACCCAACAGAAGCAGGTGGGACGGGGAGGGAGGCAGGCTTGAGGGTATAGGAGTGATGAGGTAGGGAAGGCAAGATGCTGATGCTAACAAAAGGGGCAGGCTGATTACTTACCATTTGTCTAGGACTGCAGAGCCAGGAGCACTAGATGTTTATTATGTTCACTGGGTTTTCAGTAACCACTGAAAAGTAATATAGGTCCCCACACAGATGCCTACGATTTGCTATTTATCAAAAGATTAAGAGAAAACTTAAACAACCCACCAATAATTTTACTGAAGCAATATGGAGAAAAAAATATTTAAAGCAGTGTTCTGCTGTCAACTTGAATCTTTCAAAATTTATAAACACACGCTAATCTCCACACACAACTTGCCTTACTCTAGTCTACGAGTGAAAAGCCCATCTTTTTCATTATCCTAAAGACGGGGGAAAAAAAGAGCCACATACAAAAGAAAAGCAGAATGACAGTGATGTTTTAGTTTACACTAGATATGGCAACACACACAAACTGTCAAAACTATGGAATGAAAAAAGCTGTTATCAAGCAACTGTCAAGAGAGTCCTCTGAGATTTGGAAATCTTGTGTTTATTGTAACTACTGCACATTACACAAAGAAAGAAACATCCCTCTCCTTGCTCTTGCTGCTAAATATCATGCAAAAGAACACAGGCTTCTCCCTTAGTATTTAGATTAATTTTTCTTCCCTGTGTAATCCGGTGCTTGACAGAACTCCCCTCCTCCTAAGGTTTCTACAGTGTGGTCAAGGTTCAGATAGAAACTTGAAGTTCTATCAAACATTATTTCATTTCAAAAACCATCACCGCCTCATTTTATGTTGTTAACTGGTTGTCTATCCTATAAGAGTGGAATCTCTTAACATCAAAATGCATAGTCTTCACTTGAATGATTTTCTGACTTAGTTCTACACAGGGAAGTACAGAGTTGAAAAGGCACAGACACTTACAATAAAATGATTTTAATTTGCGACTCTCTTTCCATCTCCCTATTAATGGATATAACAGAGAAATCTGAATCCCTAAAGGGAAATTACCATCTAATAAGGAGAAGAAATGGAAAAATGCAGGGTCAAGATCTCTTCCCATAGTGCATGATATTAGTGGGGTGTAGCTCATTTTCCCATTCCAAACTCAAGAGGCAAAATGTCCCTCATAATCTCACCCGACTCTGTACATTTTATTCCACTTGCCGGAGTGGCTTTTCACCTAAACAGAGGCAGCACTACTCCCAGTATGACTCTTAATTCTTGTTCTAGGCCCCTGTGGTCCTGCTTAGCTAACTGTATGACAGGGCCTGGGTAATGGCAGCAACTGCCCATTGACTAACATAAGTGAACAAATTCTTTAGGTGCTTTCATTTGTATTATCCACATTTCCTTTACATGCAGGATGTACTCTTTGTAAACAAGTGGACAGTAGGACCTTTACTGTAGCAGAACTTCATGACATAGGGTCGAATCAAACAAAAACACATTCTGGTTTTTGTTGTCGTTGTTTTTGTTTTGTTTTTTTAAAGCTGTTTGCAAAAATGAGCTGACTTATAGAACAAGAGTCAGTAACATGGGGCCAAACAGATTCTACCGAATGTGCTTTTTGCTATTTTGCTACCATACTTCTTTATATAGAAGAATACCTCCAATGTCTTAATGTCTACTGTATCTTCTCAGTGCCTCTTAGTTTTAAATAGGTTATAATGGTTACCCAATGCTTAGAACATACTTATTTTAGGTTTCAGTAAAACCTGGTATTACTCAGTCCAAAGAAATGGATCAGTCAACGTTTAACTTGTGGTAAAACTGATGTAGCAACAATGTCAGTTTTGGCCGGGCGGTGGTGGCGCATGCCTTTAGTCCCAGCACTTGGGAGGCAGAGGCAGGCTGATTTCTGGGTTCAAGGCCAGCCTGGTCTACAGAGTGAGTTCCAGGACAGCCAGGGCTACACAGAGAAACCCTGTCTCGAAAACCCCCCAAAAAAACAAACAAAAAACAAACAAAAAAAAACAATGTCAGTTTTGTAAAAATTAAGGCAATTGCCTAATAAAAAAGCTGTGAGTTCTTCTACAACAGGTAAATCTTTGTAGTTTTTTTTAAAGATTTATTTGTTTTATGTGTATGAGTACACTGTAGCTATATAGAGGGCTGTGAGCCATCATGTGGCTGCTGGGAATTGAACTCAGGACGACCCCCCTCTCTCCGGCTTAATTCACTGTAGCTGTCTTCAGACAGCCCCAGAAGAGGGCATCAAATCTTATTACAGGTAGATGGGAATCACCATGTGGTTGCTGGGATCTGAACTCAGGACCTTCGGAAGAGCAGTCAGTGCTCTTACCCGCGGACCTATCTCGCCAGCCCAGATTTTTTTTTTTTTGAAGCAGGGTTTCTCTTTGTAGCCCGGGCTATCCTGGAACTCTGTAGACCAGGCTGGCCTTGAACTGAGAGATCCGCTTGCCTTTGCCTCCCAAGTGCTGGGATTAAAGGCGTGTGCCACCACTGCCGGCTTTGTAGTTTTTAATAAGCAGCAAATTATTACTAATATTAATTTTTAATAAAGGGAAAAGAATATTGGCATGCTTTATCCCTTGTATTTCTTACTGCTGTTTTATGTTAACTGACCGATTTACATTTATTTCATACAATCAAAAATCATGTTGTATGCAATTATCTCAATACCAACCAGTTCTTTATGAATAAAATTTTATTGGAAGTAAATAGTTAAAAAAAATTCCAGGATGGGCTGGAAAGATGGCTTAGAGGTTAATACTGATGGCTGTTCTTCCAGAGGACCCAGGTTTGATTCCTATCATCCACATGGCAGTCCAAGAGATCTGATCCCTCTCTGGCCTTCATGTGCACCAGGCATGCATGTGATGTACAAATATGCATACAACTATACACAGAAAAATATGTCCACATCCAGAGAGATGGCACAGCAGGTAGCATAAGTTGGATTCCTGGAACCCATGTAAAAAGCTGGATGTGGTAGCATGCACCTGTAACTCTAGCACCTACATCAAAATAGAATGTGGAGACCAAGGTCACTGACCAGGTAACCTGGTGGCAAAATGCTTGGGAGACCTTATCTCAACAAGGTAAAAGGAGAGAAGTGACTTCTAGAAGTTGATTTCTGGCCTGGCTTCTACATGTACACCACGGCATGTATGTATTTCTCTTCCCCAACATACAACATCAAAATTTCCCTCAGCTAGGTGAGGTAGTACAAATCTATTATTTCAGCATTTAGCAGGTTGAGGTAGGGGGCAGCAGCAGGTCTGAGGCCAACCTTGATTACACAGCAAGAATCTGCCTCAAAAACAAAACAAAACAGAAAACAAACCAATAACCTCCTCATTTACCCCCAAAATAAAGGGGGAAAACACTCATAGCCTACTGTAATTACAATCATATTCAAAAGGGTTACCATGAGTATGAAGTCAGTCTAGACTATACTGTGGGTTTGAAGCCATCCTGGACTTTTTTTCAAAGGCACAAAAAATAAAATTTCCTCACAGTATAACCGAATTTAAATAGGTTTTATGTGATAAAGAGCTATATACATTGGTGAAATTATGAGAAATGATCCACTAAAGAAGTTATAGAGACAACTGTAACAAATTTGGGGGCATCATTTGAGCTATTCTCAAAATTTACAAACTATTAGTAATATCCATATTATAGCTAGATTTAAAACATGTTCAAGAACCAGACTGGACTTAAATCCTGATTCTGCCATTAATTTACTGGGTGGTCTTGGGCAGTCTTCTTAACTTCTCTGTACCTCCAGTTCTTCATTTATAATGGAGGAACAACATTGGCTTTCTAGATTTGCTGAAAGTTAAAGAAGATAAAACGTGGACCATACATAGAATAGTGTCTAGCATTTCATAAAATTCAACTATTACTATATGCATGCTCATATTTTACAGTTTGAATCACGAGGCTCACCTAGAATATAATGAAGAAGGAAAAAAGTTACAAAGAACTATTTCCCATTAGACTCCTACAAATCTATAGAAATATTTTGAGGCCTTTGGATTTCATGAACATTGTGAAGTGGTGAAGATAGGTTGTAAGCACGATGAAAGCCAGGCCCTGAATGTTTAGTCCTATACTGTGCTGAGAGTCTGTACGAAGAGACCACTAGACACACTGTGACAAGACTGCATGTGAAAGCCCAAGCTCTCCCTCATCTCTACCCCTCCCACCATGCCAGTAACAGGCTATTCTTCTCTAGTGAATCTGACCAGCTCATGAAAAAAGACCTCAAATTACTGAAAAATTATAATCATGACATATGTCTTAGTCAGGGTTTCTATTCCTGCACAAACATCATGACCAAGAAGCAAGTTGGGGAAGAAAGGGTTTAT
>JADRCC010078756.1:0-11784 GCA_019843855.1 Hylomyscus alleni
ACAATGGTGACAAAAGGAGAGTGAAGCCAGGAGTAACTGCTTCTGCTCCCCTTCTGTGCCATCAGCCACCTGAGTCTCCAGGGCCCTGATGACATGTGGGCCGACAAGTCGCCACTCCATACGTCAGGTAATCCATAGGCTGAGTCAAGGACTAACACATTATACATTTCTAAATGAAATTACCTTATGCTAACAACACAGGTGAAAGATTTCATTAATTGTTCAAAACATTAAATAATTTTTGTTTTCAAGGAAGTCTATTTAAACTGTAATATTTTATTATATATCAACTACTTTACACAGGCAATGATTTTATGAATCAACATTAATGCCTAGTCTAATTAAACTAAGTAATATAATTATAGAATCTATAAATCAATGTGATAGCCATTTTATTACAAAGAAAAAAGGCATTATTAAATACATTAGAATGAAACTTTAGGCAGAATAAACAGAATTTTTAATAAATTCTTATATACAGTCTAAGACTGTTAACTGTTAGAAACCTGGCAAGTATAGAGGTTCACTAGTAATGCTAAATTAATGTGCATACACAGGCTTGCATGAATAGATAATTAACACATCACTAAAAGCCACATTGTATTTCAAGGTTATTATCCTCACCTTAATGAGCTCATCTTATCGTGACTATCTGGCTCATCAAATTCTACTGCAAAAATCCTTGGTTCTGCTATTGAGATTGCTATCTCTGAACCTTAAATTCTTAATAGAGTGAATAATTTTGTAGGTCTCATTGTACTGAATTAAATTATGGGAATACTTAATGTCTTACTCTATCACTGACACTGAACCATGATGGTTTTTTTAATTTTGTGTGTGTGTGTGTGTGTGTGTGTGTGTGTGTGTGTGTGTGTGTGTGAAAGAGAGAGAGATACAGAGACTTTGATTTTTTATGTACAGAAATGTCAGGTGAATGGAGTAGAGAAGCAAATGTGAGTTCTTAAGACGGCAAATCTGTCTGAACTAGTGTTAGGAATCCTTTTGCTAATAAGAACTTACTTGGGACTGGGGTGTAGTTTAGTAGGAGAGTGCTTTAATATAGACATGGGTCTGGGGTTTGGTCCTTAGCACTACCAAATAAAATATTAGTTCTGCCTAATTATTATTTGTTGAAAAACAGTACTGACAAGACAAAGGATTCATTCAAACAACTATATAACCCACCTCAAACCAGTTGCATTTTCTGTGAGAGACTGCAGACTTGTATAAGAATCTACCCTCACACCAAGCCTCCGCCTCTAATAGAAGGACTCCACTTCATAGGATGTATCTCTTTTCACTCTACTGCCCAAACTGACCCATCTAAACCTTCTTTTTTCTTCTCACTCTCACCTTCCACCTATAATTTAAAAATATGATTATTTTACTTCCCAAGTATCTTTCAGATCTGCCATCTTTCTCTATCCCTTCTGTCCGGTCTTTAAAAAAAAAAACTGCGACAATCTTGAAATAATCATATCTCTGCCTGCTTAAAATCTGTCACCTTTCTCTAATAGTACAATAAAGCCCTAAGAAATGTATTAGGTCCCCAGTGATCTAGCTCCCCCAGCTCTGTTACATGCTTTCAGGACAAACTCAAGATCTTCTCTGAACCACTGCCGGTCTCTCCCTTGTTCTTCCTGTCATTCCTATCCACAGTCTGGTTTGCTTTCACCTTTCTCAGAACTCATGCCCATCCTCTTCACTGAAAGACTCTGTGTATGAATACAGGAAACACTTCTCTATCAAACTTCCTGGACAGCCACAAGTGTGGATTATGGACCTCTGTGGTTTGATAGTATCAGTTTTAAGGTATTTATTCTTTCAGAAGGCAACATCTTTCCTACCTTAATGCCAAGCATGGAGTACAGTGGTGGTGAAAAAGAGAATGAATGAAAGTGCACTCCAAACATTGCTCTGAGTCATGACCTATAGGACATACGGAGGAAATATCACTTTGACTTGGGGGAGAGAGCAGTTAATCTGTTATCAGGAGAGTATCTTCTAAGCTGAGAAGTCTAACAATGCTACAGACATCAAAAACCTCCAAACCATTCCCTTACCCTAGAGCAGTGGTTCACAAACTTTCTATTGGCGGAACTCTTCAATAAAGTTTCTCATGTTATAGTGAACTTAAATCATAAGATAATTTTTGTTGCTACGTCATAACTCTAATTCTCCTACTGTTATGAATTGTATGGTGAAGAGCTGATATGTAGGATTTCTGATGTGTAACCCATGTGTAAGGGTCATTTGACCCTCGCAATCCACAGGTTGAAAACGACTACCCTAGAACAAAGAGTCGTAAAGTAGACTACTTTCTAAAGAGTTCATGATAAACATCATAAGGAAAATTTGAAGGAAAACTTACTCTATTAAAAATGTGTCAACAGTTGTTCCCCTCACTCATTTTATCAGAATGATTGTCCCACCATTTTGAGGGAATGCTAAACATCATCAATATGCAATATACATACATCTGTAGAGTTGATCACAATGGAGCCAATTTCAACAAGAAACAGTTATTATAATCATGTAATCCTGGAGTCCTGAAATGGTGTGAATACTAAGCACAAAAGTAGTATACAATTTCAAATAGCCATTAATGTCAAAGAAAATTAATTAATGGCTATACAGAAATTGACAATTTGACAAGTCTCATCTGAACTACTACAGTATTCTTGCTAAAGCCTAAGTTCTCTATGAAAAGGTCACTTTGTAATGCTGATTTTACAAAGAAGAACCTACATGTTGCATCCATTCCATTCTTAAGAGCTGAGGGGAAGCTGTTAAAATAACATTTCCCTGGGCAGTGATGATGAAAAATGTATTTATGAAATGCCTCTGTTAGTACCTCCAAATGAATGGACCTCTTTTATAGTTTTCGTCTGTTAAACTTAGTGCTTTGCAGAGACTTTGCTCTGAGGAAACGACAAGATGCACGGGGAAGAGAGGATCAAACCGGCCCAAATTGCTGCTGACTCAGAGGTGTGTTTAAAGTCTCAACAAACAATGTCTAAATGCATGCTAAACGGTTAACGCCCTTCCCTTATGGTTTGGCAATCCTATACTTATCTATAGTGCTACCACAGTGAAATTACAGGTTCTTATGAAAGGACATTAACAGTAATAACATACTTTATGGTGATATTTACTTGTGGACCTCTTAAACAAGTTTTAACATTTAGGAATTGTTATCACAGTAAGTCCAACTTCCATAAAGAAAATGAAAAGCCTTGATTTCCCGTGTATCAATGTGTATCATTATATCAAACATGTTGAAGAAGTTATTTTTTTTGTTGTTTTGTTTTTTCAAGACAGGGTTTCTCTGTGTAGTTCTGGCTGTCCTGGAACTCAGTCTGTAAACCAGGCTGGCCTTGAACTCAGAAATCCACCTGCCTCTGCCTCCCAAGTGCTGGGATTAAAGGCGTGTGCCACCACCGTCCGGCTAAAGAAGTTATTTTTAAGATAATAGCTTCCTCTGCTCTGAGGAACAAGGATTGACTTAATAGTGTATTAAGGAACAAGGATTGACAAAAGTGCATTGTGTAGTAATGTGCTATAAGACCTTAAAAGAAACTTTAATAATTGTGATATCAACTAAAATAAATTTCACTGTATAGAGATCTTTATTATACGTACATACACACATATATGCTACACATATAAAATGACAACTTCATCATGTCATGCACAAGAGGTGCTCTTAGAATTGTTCATTAAACTAAACAAAACTAACATGAACCTAACATAAATCCCAAGTTAAAAATTCTGAGCTGTGTAATATTCAAACATGATCAGTGAAAAGAAAATAAACAGAAGGGAGTCCTGAGAGGCTGGTACAGAGCCAACATCGGGCAGTGCTTGTACACTGTCCAAACAGAGGGTCTCTCCATCCTAGATGTGGCTTCTTCCAATTACTATTCAAGAAAAGCCAAATGATAACATGGAAATCTGGAGTTGTAGCCACTGTATGGTATCAGTCAACTAAAGGGACAGCTATTCTGGATTTTCTAAATACCATATCCTCAGGATATAGAAAGTAGCCTTCAGATTTGGATAACCTAAGTTTTGACAAATATAAGGTCTGTGCATGGATCAGAAGCAGAATGGAAATGTTGCCACCCGATTTGTTGGGACTCTTCATAGCCCAGTCAGTGAAGAACAAGCTTCGCAAGCATGAAGACCTGAGTTCATGCCCAAGCACCTATATGAAAAGGTGTACAAGATGACACATGGTTGTGATCCCAGTGCTGGGAAGGCAGAGACAGTAAGACTCCTAGGGTTCACTTGCAAGCAAATCCAAAATAACTGGTGAAATTCAGGCCAATTTGAGACCTGTCTCAAAAGAGATGATGGTTCTTCTGAGGATAACCAAATATAAGTATACCTTATACTGAACTCTGTGGTCATATAAACATGCATGTGCACGCACATGCACGTGTGCACATGCACACACACACACACACACACACTAACAGGTACGCATCAGGCATGATCTTTTTCTTAAGGCTATATGAAAGTGTAAAATTCAAACATTTCTCCAAATCAAAGGTTTTTAGGAATTAATTCCATTAATATGCCAATCATAAATTCTATGCAAATATGTCGCCACTTGTTTTAAAACAACTTATTTCATAAATGTTATCATTACACTTTCAAGTTAATGCACATATTTTCCATGAAAGAAAAGAAATACTTGAAATTTTCATGGCAAAATTATCTTCTGTGTTAGAACATTTCCAATGTCTTACAATTTTTTTACTTACTGAAAACTTACAAAAATAAAAAGTACTTAAATTGTTATTAAACATGTTTTGGTTTCTCAGTAATATAACCTAAATAATTAAACTGATAATTAACATAATCCAAAACCAAGACCATAATAGTAGACACATAGAATTCAGCTTTTTAAAGTCTTTTATAACCCTAAACTTGATGGGATAGTATTCAGAACATTAAATTCTAAGGCATTGAAGGAGATATGATATGAGTGTATGGGTTTTGTCTAAGTATTTAGTAAGTCCATGTTATATGAGACTATCCCTTACATTAACTTCTCAAGCATATGGCACGAATACAGGCTGAGAGTCACAAATGTGTACCCAACAGAAATAAACTCACTGTCCTTTACAACGAGGACCAGTGTGCTGCAAAGAATGCAAAAATGTAGTTAACAGCAGCAGCAGCTAATATGTCCTCAGTAAGCACAGGATATGTTCCTCAACAGACTAGCCCATTACATTATGTGTCACATTAACAGCCTCCAAGTTTCAGCACTGAAGTCACACAGAGACGCCAAAGGACTTGCCTACTAAGCAGTAGATCTGCAGCCTGAGTCCAGGCCATGGGAATCCAGAGCCCACTGCCCTGGGCACTAGGCAGCACTGCCATATCCAGTGGAGAAAAGGGTTTTACCCTTTGAAAATTGTAGTCCAGAAAAAAGTTTATAATTACTGACGGGTAGTTAGCTAACTGTCAGTTACTATAAATAGTAAGAACTAAATTCTTAAAAACACACCTATTCTCAAAGCAACTGATTATGAAATCATTTGGAGGACAGAAATGAGTATGTTCTTAACAAGTTTCACAGCCATTATAATACACTTCCTTTTCCAAATCAGCCTAAGAACTCTGGGATGTATTAGGTGGGTTACAAAAACAGGCAAAGTTTGAAACACTTTGATAGGTGAAACATCTTTTGAAGTTTCTTAATACTTAGTGGAGAAAACACACAAGAGCTATTCATTCTCCTGAAAACTTGTCTTTTCAGACAGATTGACATTTAGGTTCCTCAATATGCTCTCATAAAAGCCTAAAATTTACATCAATTGACATTCTGATTTTGTAAGTAATAAGAAAATAGACCCAGGCCGAAAGTTATATTCATAGATGCAGTAACAAAAGGTACCACAAATATTCATTCTAACATGTAAAGAAAGACCTTCTCTCCCAGCCACCGGGAGGAGCTCTCTCCTGCAGAAGCACTTGCCTCTGCTCAGCCTTGAGATCTAGACGCGCTGAAAAGGGAACATCGGAAGACTGAAGGCTGAGCCTTGCCTCCTGCCCACGGCACAGAGCACATTTAGAACAGAGTCGACACTTAATGATACTTCAGTGTGCTGATGCATTGGTGTGTGTGGGGCGGGGGGTCAACTGAGGACCCATGAGAAAGCTGTTCTTTTCATTCATTCACACTACAGGAGCACAGTAGAGGAAGCTCCACAGAGCACTTCAAATACAAAGTGCTTAATTCTTGCCTAGGTCTTCCAACTTAAATTCAATCTAATTATAAAATCCTATCAGTTGAGGGTTTTTTTTTTTTTTTTTTTTTTTTGGCAAGGTAGGATAAAAGAACAAGGTCTTAAGGGTCAACTGGATATAGCTTCAGTGGCTAAAACTCTAGTTTCATATCCCCATGGTAACTGACTTCTTCAATGCATTGTTTACAGTATTTCTTTTTAAAGTTAGATATTTTATCTGACTTGCTCATTCTTAAAAAGAATAATGCAACTGTGGTGAACATGTTAGACTTACTCAATACTGCCACGGCAAAAAGTAAATAAAATATAATTCCTCGACTTTTAAAAAATTCAATCAACAAATGTTTTTGAGCACCTATTATATACAGGCATGGCACCTGCAGACAGCTTTCCTGGGAAAAAAACAATAGACTAATCTTAGGAATGTTTTAAGAACATTTATGAAGTATAACATTTTGGAGGAAATTTAAAAAATCTACTGCTCTATAGCATATTTGGCTGTTGCAAGTCTGATTCACAGTTGCAAGTATATGTTGTTCTCTATTCAGTCAGCTTCATTTTATTCTACAAAATACATATCTCCTTTAAAGCACTGAATGACAACACACCTTTAAAAACAAAACAAACACAACAAAAATCTCTTCCTGTTTTCCTGAAGTCTGCCCACATTCATTCCCTGGCATAGGCACACGTGTCCCTGCAAAGATCTGCTGGGCACCCTCTCACCTGAAGAAGAGTTTGGAGATAAAGTTGGCTTTCTCCAGAGGCGACTTCTGCATGATGTCTCCGTGGTGCACTGAAGTCTGTGTCTGGCCAGGCTCAGGTTGAACTCGACCTCTGGGTATCCAGGACCCGGTCAATGCTTGTGGCTCGTCCCTTTCACTCAGACCTGAGGTGATGTCATTTGCTTCCAATTCCCCCCACCCACTCTGGTCCCACACACCTCCCCTTCCTCAGCCTTCTTCCCCAAGCCTCCGCAGCCCAGGTTAAAGGCAGAGCTGCCTAGCCCAGCCTCACAGTCGCTGCTCTCCACGCCCCGCGCCCGCCCAGCTCCCTCCGTGCGCTCCTTCCTCCAGCGCGCCCCGCGCCAGCCCGCCCGCGAGCCTGCGCCTCCTTTTCCCTGGCCCTCACTCTTAGCACCCGCTCTCCAGCGCCCCCCACGTGCCTACCTGTAGTCGGCGGCCGTAACAGTGGCTCTGACTCCGGGCCCGGGTGAACCGTGGCCAATCTGCGGGACTTAGAACCCTTCTTATGTGGCAATAAAGACCACTCACTGATCCGTTTGACTTCCTGGAACCTTTCTCTTCCTTCTCCCTCTCCCTCTTCCTCTCCTCCTCTTTCTTCTTGGTCTCTTTCTCCCTCCCCTCCTCCTCTTTGTCTTCTACTTTCAATTCTTTCTCCTCCTCTTCCTCCCTCTTCTCTTTCCACTCCTCCCCTGCCTTCATCTCTTTCTGCTTCATTTATTTCTCTTCCTCCTCCACCTTCATCTGTTTCTCCTTCATTTCGCTCTCCCTTTTCTTCTCTTTCTTCCTTTTTTCTTCCCCCTCCTCCTTCACCTTCACTCCTTCCTCTACTTTTTCCTTCTTCTCTTTCACTCCCTTTTTCTCCTGTCTCCTTAGCTTTTGGCTGAGTTACAGTTAACTTTTCAAGATCCATTTTGAAAAGGAGATGAAAAGTGACTCTTTTGTATCAAAGAACACTCGGGAAACTGCAAAGTTCCACAGGAAGCCCTTCAAGAGCTGGACAAGACCTAAGCTCTGTTGACTGAAGGCTCTAGGGTAGCCATAGTGGCACAAATACTTATGAGGTACATGTATGTCATACACATAGGTCACAATGCCCTGAGATGTCATAATTACAGCCAAAGTCCTACCAAGGAAAGGGAAGCTACTACTTTCCCTTATGAGGTACACGTGTGTCATACATATATGTCACAATGCCCTAGGATGTCATAATTACAGTCAAAGTCCTCAAGGACAAAGGGACCTCCTCCTTTCCCAGTAACCCTCAGGCCCTGCTCAGTGTGCAGTGTGGTATTTCACGTGTGTGTGCTAGAGGGCAGGTGGACTGTCTAAACTAAATGACCCTCCTTGGGCTTCCCTAGTCTGCTAAGCAGAATATCTTGACTCAGACCCTAAAAGGACTCTGAGTCACTGAAGCAAAAGCGTCCTATTCACCTCAAGCTCGATGAGAGAAAAACCTGAATCTGTAGCTCCCTGAAGGCCTTGCAAGTTCCCTGGGCTGTGCCTTCCTTCCAAGCATTTGGTGTGAGAAATGTGTGTCCAACACAACCCCTGCTGGGTTGTAAGGAGTCAACACTTAACTAACTAAACTCTGTTGCGCCAAAGCAAGTGTAAATAGAGTGGAATTGTTTTTCCTTTTATTGAAAATCGAATGTGCACTGGTGGCACAACATCTTTAATCCCAGAACTTAGCACTCAGGAGTCATAGGCAAGCAGATCTCTGAGTTCAAGGCCAGTCTGGTCTACAGAGCAAATTTCAGGACAGCCATGGCAACATAGAGAAAATGTCTTGAAAAACCAAAACCACACAAACACATAAAGAAAACAGATTTTTTCATAAAATATATCCTGATTATTGTTTCCCCTCCCTCTGTCCCTCCCAGTTCCTTCCCATCTCCAGTCTCATCTGGATCACTCCCTTTCTGTCCATCATTAGGAAACTAATAGGCTTCTAAAGGATAATAATAAAATAAAATAAGGTTAAACAAAAACACATTAAACACGGACAAAACAAAGAAACAGAGAGCGACTTGTTCGCACACTCAGGAATTCCACAAATGCACTAAACTGGAAGCTATAACATACAGACGAGGATCAGGTGTAGACCCATGATGGCCCCAGGCAAGCTTCCTCAGTGTCTGAGAGTTCATATGAGCTTTGACCATGTTGATTTAGAGGGCCTTGTCTTCATGGTTTTCTCCATCTTTTCTGGTTTAGACTCTTTCTGCCTTCTTCTGCAGGGTTTCCTGATCCCTGAAGGGAGGGATTTGATGGAGAAATCCCATTTAGGGCTGACTGTTCCAAGACTCCGTCGAGTTCGAAAGTTTTGAGGCCTGATTCTTGCCTCACCTTATAAAAGCAAGTGTGTTTACTTGTGAATTATCTGATTTTTGACTTGTGGATATCCAACTACAACACAAGTAAAATACATATTTCATAATACTTCTAAGACAAGAATCTAAATTAATGAATCTTGAGGCCAAGAGGCTTTACAGCTCTACTTCCTGTAACTACACTAGCTTTTTCCTTACCTTGAAATAGCTGTAAAGACATTTAATTTTTAGAGGCCAAATTTGATTTAAAAGTAAAAGATAGCCAAGGCTACACGGAGAAACCCTGTCTCGGAAAAAAAAAGAAGAAAAGATAGCAAAAAGATAAAGTCATTACAAATAGACACTCCAGGAAAGTCTCTATGTCATCTGACTTCTCATTTTCAAGTACTCGCCTTGTATTTCTCTCTCTCCACTATGACAAGGTTAAAACTTGCTTCTCACTATTGACTTTTCCCATCCCCGTGACTGAACTTGATTTATCCTTTCCCCACCCTCACTTGTTGTTTGTAAATGCTACTGTGACCCATCACATATGATACACAGATTCTGAAACTAATTTGTTATCAGTTCTCCTCGTTTTCACCATCATGTGACACTAACTGAAGAATTAAGTTTCGGAGACTATCAAAGCTGACCAAGCTGCAAGACTCTAGGAGCTCTCAAGCTGCTTCCTCTTGAAAGGACAGTGAACAGGTAATGAGTGCTTGCAGTTTCCAGGGACCATTAATTTAACAACCATGTTCATATCTACTATTATGCCTACTATGCCATTTCCAAGTAAAGAAGCAATGGAGTAAATGTTCATATTAGTGGGTTTGAACTCAGATGCAATCCCATACCTTCAGTCCCATCAGTGTGAAGCATTCCTTCTAATCAAATCTCCCATCATGTATTCCTGTTCTGTTACCACCCCTTTCTCCTCACATTAGTTTCATGAAGTCAAAACTTATACAGCTGTTCAATAAGATGGGAAAGCAGAAACCTACAGACCGAGAAGCCACAAGAATTATCTTTTATCTTTGATAAATGTTATGTAAGCAATATAATCCATTCTAAGAGTATATATATACATGAGCATAGGCACACCCTAGATTTTTATCATAAAACATTACAGCCCAAACTTGTTTGGACATAATATTTCAGCAAAGTAGACAAGTCCAAGTGAACTAATTAAGATATGATATACATAATTTATATCTAGATACATGCCTGATACAAATGTGGAAATATATCAGGAAATACATTCAGATACAGGTAAGATTGTAACTGAAGCTCTAAATAAGAATCTCAAAGGAAATCAACAGATCAGGATGAACATAAAAAGTGATTCTAAGATATGCTGATTTTTCTCTTTAAGATACTCAAATACCTGTCATATCAGCATATAACATTACAAAAGTTTACATTCATTAGATATTTACCATATATCCTAAGTAAATTACAGTGTGATTTACCTCTTTTAATCCTTAGGACATGTTCATGTACAGGTAACTAATAACACATACTGCAGAGGAAGAACCTGAGAAATAATGGTTTATTAATTTCTTAATTAAGTTGCTTGGCAGATTGCTAATAACAGGTGGCTCAGAGTGCTTTTCAGAGCAGAGCATTAAATAGCTTGTACCACATCCTCAGTCCTAGCCACAGTGTGATCAATCAGTAATAATGAAAGAGCAAAATGAAATGTGAAGCTAGGCAGTCTTTGTCTGCCCTGGGACTTCATAATTGCACATTCAGCTGCAGAACTGACTGGTATGTTAGGAAGAGCTGTTCTTTAGTACAGATGGGTAATGCTCCCGCTCAAGTCATACTTCTGAAGGTATTCTGAGAGGACTGAAAGAAGAAGAGCGGAAGGAATGGAGTGGGAAAGGTTGATGAAAAGAAAGGAGGAGGAGGACAAAAGAAGCCCATGTCTACTTGGCCAGCAGTGGGCCAGGTGCTTTCCACAAATGACCTTAGCTTCCTGTCATACGCTTCTCTACCTGATAGAAAATGGCTCAAGTGTTCCTCATTAGAGATCATAAGACTATGCTTATACTACATCTCACTCTGATCCATCACGTTCAACTTAATATCAATCATGGATATACTGAAATCTAGACAAGTAGAAGGATGAAAAAGTTCCTTCACAGGAAGACAAAATCCCTAAAGAGAGAAAGCAGATGTCGTTAGCTTCACATGCACAGGATGGCTATGCTTTAAAACTTACTGAAGGTAGGAGTTAGGGGCAGTCACAGCTCTTCCATACCTTGCCTCAAGGATCCCTCAGTGCAAATACATACGGCAGTCTTACAAAGCTGCTGTTTTAAGGCCATAGGGACCCTGTTACATTGTTAGACCAGTTGGGCATGTTTTCTGATTCCAACATCACATTTGGTCTGACAAATCTGTTTATAAACACTCATGAAAACACACACACACACACACACACACACACACACACAC
>JADRCC010078788.1:0-13349 GCA_019843855.1 Hylomyscus alleni
TGTGTGTGTGTGTGTGTATGTGTAGGCAATACTTCTGCTGTTGGGCATGACCAGTGATTCTGCTAGCTCTTCTCTCCATTTACGAGCTTCTAAATTCAGAATGATACTTGGCTTTGCCTGCTGGTAGAGACCGAAATGAGAGCCTTATACTTGTGAAGCAGACATCACTAACCACTGAACCACCCCATGTAGCCTGGATAAGAGCTTCTTGCTTGTACTTGGTTTTCATTTTTGTTCTTTTATTGTTGGTACTGTGATTGTTTTAAATCAATTATCTCCTTACTTCAGCTTTCCCCTGGGACAAATAAGAGCACAGTCAGAAATGCTTGTGTGTTGCATTTCTTTTCTGTTTTTATTTCAGAAGCAGGTTCACAATTTTTGCTACTGGAGTTCTAAATCAGATACCTGATTATGGGAATTCTGGCAGATGGATGTGACCATTAACCTCAGAAATCAAATGTAAAGAGCAAAGATGAAGGGCAGCAAGTGAATTTATTATTCATTTTGCCATGATTTATCAGCACTGCCTTCTGTGAAATTGACATTGACTCTGAGGGCCCTCAGAGAAATGGGCAAAAGTGTGCATATTTAATCAGTATTGGCCAAACTGTGTTCTATAGATCTCTTTTTTTTCAGTTCTGGTCCCACAGAATCTTATTGGTGTCAGGGTATTTCCCCTGTAATGAGGTGTGCAGGCAATTCTCAACTTTTTGTCAACAATATTTCAGTATTTGAACCATCAGTGGACAATCTCCATTTGCATCTTATAGTGCTGTGATCCTAGAAAGGGAAAACCTAGGTCACATGATATGTTTGCTCCTGCTTACAAGTTGGGGTCAGTCTCATCATGGAATGGTCAGGCTTGTGATATGGAATATAAAAGGCTGAAGCTGGAGATTTCCATTTGGCACTACAGGACCAGAACAGGACTCCATTGAGGCTGGTAGTTTTCAATTTGCTGAAAAGTCCTTGGTTTCCTCTTCCTATCTTCAGACTTGAAGGGGAAAGCTCACCAGCTTTTGGTGACCAGTATTTAAATAATCTACGCGCTGACATACAAAGGAGTGCTGAACTGGGCTCAAAATTTAACACAAAGAAGATAAATAAACTGGGTGGGGACGGCACATACCTTTAATCCAAGCACTGGGAAGCAGAGGCAGGCAGATCTCTGTGAGTCCGAGACCAGCCTACTCTACAGAGAGAACTTCAGTACAGCCAGGGCTATGCAGAGAAATCTTGTCTGGAAAAAACAAAAACAAAAACAAAAACATACATACATACATACATACATACATACATACATACATACATACATATAAACAGATAATAAAAGAAAGTTAAGAAGCCAATCTTCATGAATCTTATCCTGTTTTCAGTTATTTATTGGGCATTACAGGCCCAAGCAGAGAATTATTGTTGTTAGTTAAAGCAGCCTCAAAATATGTATTACAGTTGCAGGAAAGTAAAGGATTCTGTGTGGTATTACCTATTGTGTGTCTGTTTTTCTTTTTTCCACTACAATTATATCTCACATTTTATATTCATCCATTAATTTATTGATTTATTCACTTTATACCCCTATCACTGCCCTCCCTCTGTCTGGTTTCCCCCTCACACAATCCTTCCTCCTATGCTTACCCCTTCTTCTCTGCTGGGAGAATAGAGAAGCCCCAAGGTTTCGCCCCACCCTGGTACATTGAGTCTCCAAAAGGCTAGGCACATTCTATTCCAGAGGACAGACAAGGCAGCCCAGTTAGAGGAACAGAATCCACAGACCGGCAACAGCTTTAGGTATAGCATCTGTCCCATTTATTAGGGAACCCACAGGAAGACCATGATGAACATTAGCTGCGTATGTGCAGGAAGCCTAGGTCCATTACAAATATGGTATTTGGCTATTGGTTCAGTCTCTGAGAGCTCCAAAGTATCCAGGTTAATTGATTCTCTTGATCTTTCTGTGGAGTTGCTATCCTGTCAGGAGAATTCAACCCTTCCCCAACTCTTCCGTATACATCCCTGAATTCCATCCAATATTTGGCTATAGGCTTCTGCACCTGTTGAGTGGAACCTCGCAGCGGACAGTTATGCTAAACTCTTGTCTGCAAACATAACAGAGTATCATCAATATTTCAGGGATTAGTATTTGCCTTTGGGATGGGTGTCAATTTGGAGCAGCTATTAGTTGACCATTATCCCTGCAGTTCTTGCAGACAGGACATATTTGGGGTCAAAAGTTTTGTGGATGTGTCCTTATCCCTTCCTTGGTGCATTTGTCTGGCCACAGGAGATGACCACTTCAGGTTCAATGTCCCCACTTGTCAGAGTGTCAGCTAAAGTTACCCCCATAGAGACCTGAAAGCTTCCCCCATCAAAGGTCTGGGGCACATCCTAGCGATACTCCACCACACCTGCCAGCCACCAATTTCCATTCATATTCCTGCTCCTCTGACACCCCTCTCCTGTCTCTCCCAGCACTTGATTCTGAACCTCATATTCCCCTTCACATCCCCCTTTCCATCTAGTTCCTCTGGTAAAGATAGGCTCCATCTATTTGTCTCTTATGACTATTTTACTCCCTATTTTAAGTAGGATTCAAGCATCCTCACTTGGGCCTTGCTTCTTGTTTAGCTACTTTGGGTCTCTGGAGTGTAGCATGAGTATCCTGTAATTTTTTGTTAATATCTACTTACAAGTGAGTACATATTATGCATTTCCTTTTGGGTTTGGCTTACCTCACTCAGGTTGTTATTCCCAAGTTCCATGTGTTTGACCTTAAAACTCATGAAGCCCTTGTTTTTAATAGCTGAGTAGTATTCCATTGTGTGAATGAACCACATAATATGTATCCACTTTTGGTTGAGAACCATCTGGGTTGTTCCCCACGTTCTGGATATTACAAATAAAGTTGTTGTGAATAGGTGTCTTTGTGAAATGGCATCATTGGGTATATTTTCAGGAGAGGTATATCTGGGTCTTTAGGTAGAACTATTCTCAATTTTCTGAAATACTGACAGACTTCCAGAGTGACTGTACAAACATTTACTCCCAGTAACAATTGTGTACTCTTATTCAAGCTCCACATTCTTGCCAGCAAGTGCTATCACTTGAATTTTGATCTTATCCATTCTGATGGGTTATAGAATATAGAATATGATGGTAATATGGAAAGTCAAGGTCCTTTTGATTTGCATTTCTCTGATGAATTATGATGTTAAAGATATCTTTAAGTGCTTCTTGGCAAGTTGAGATTCCTTTGTTGAAAATTCTCTGTTTAGCTCTGTATCCAGTTTTTAAATTGTGTTATTTGGTTTGTTGTTGTTGTTGGTTTGTATATTTTAGATCTAAGCCCTCTCTCAGATGCAGGATTGTAGAAGTTCTTTTCCCAATGTTTAGGCTGTAGTTTTACCCTATTGATAGTGTGCTTTGTCTTAAGAAGCTTTTCAGTTTCATAAAGTACCATTTACTAATTGCAGTTTTTAGTTCCTTGGTCATTCTGTTCAAGAAGTTGTCTCTTGTACCAATGCCTTCAAGGTTATCTCTAACTTTCTCATCTATGATATTTAATGTATGTGATTTTATGTTGATGTTTTTGATTCATTTGGACCTGGGTTTTATTCAGGTTGATAAATATAGATCTATTTGCATTCTTCTATATGCAGGCATGTGGTTAGACTAGTACTATTTGTTGAAGATGCTTTCCATTTTCTGTTGTATGGTTTTGGCTTCTTTGTCAAAATTCAAGTGTTCATAGGTGTATGAGTTTATTTCTGGGTATTCAATTTGATTCCATTGATCAACATGTCTCATACTACAGCATGTCTCTTACTACACCAATACCATACAGTTTTTATTATTATTCCTCTGTACTACAGCTCGAAATCAGGAATGGTGATACCTGCAGACATTCTTTTATTGTACCAGATTCTTTTAGCTATACTGGGTCTTTTGTTTTTCCATATAAAGTTGAGAATTGTTCTTTCAAAGTCTGTAAAGAATTTTGTGGGAATTTTGATAGGAACTGCATTCAACCTATAGATAGGTTTGGGTAAGTTGGCCATTTTTAATATGTTAATCCTATCAATTCAGGAGAGCTTTCCATCTTTGGATATCTTCAATTTCTTCCTTAGGAGACTATAGTTTCTGTCATGTGGGTCTTTCACTTGCTTCTTTATAGTTACAAGACAGAATTTTACACTATTTGTGGCTACTGTGAAGGGTGTTGTTTCCTTGATTTCTTTCTCAGCCAGCTTATCATTTGTATGAAGGAGGACTACTATGTTTGTTTGTTTGTTAATTTCATCCAGCCACTTGGATAAGGCTGTTTATCAGCTGTAGAAGTTCTTTGGTAGCATTTTAGTGTCACATATTTAAAATATCATATCATCTCAAGGAGTGATACTTTCATCTCTTTCTTTCCTATTGTCTCACCTTGATCTTCTTTAGTTGTCTTATTGCTCTAGCAACAATTTCAAGTACTATATTCAAGAGATATGAAGAGAGTGGACAGGCTTGTCCATGATTTTAGTGGAATTGCCTTAAGTTTCTTTCCATTTAATTTTATGTTGGCTATTGGCTTACTGTATATTGCCCTTACTGTGTTTAGGTATGTGCCTTGTATTGCTGATCTCTTCAAGACTTTTAACATGAAGGGGTATTGGGTTATGTCAAAGTTCATTTTAGTGTATAATGAGATGATCATATGCTTTTTCTTTCAATTTGCATATATGGTGGATTATATTGATAGATTTCCATATATTAAACCACCTCTGCATCCTTGGGATGAAGCCTATTGGATCATAGTAGATGAAGTTTTTGATGAGTTATTGGATTAGATTTAAGAGTATTTTATTGAGTATTTTTATATCAAGTTTCATAAGGGAGATTGGTTTGAAACTCTCTTTTTTGAGTCTTTGTATAGTTTAGATATCAGGGTAACTGTGGCCTCTTAGAATGAGTTTGGCTGTGTTCCTTTTGTTTCTATTTTGTGGAATATTTTAAGAGTATTGGTATTATCTCTCGTTTGAAAGTCTGATAGAACTGTGTCTCTGGTCCTGGTTGTGTTTGATTGGGAGGCTCTAATTATTGCTTCTGTTTCCTTAGGGGTTATAGGATTATTTAATTATTTACAGGATCTAATTTAGATTTGGTAAGTTGTATCTATCTAGAAAACCAACCATTTTTTTTTTTAGTTTTTTAAGTCCTGCTTTTAATGTCAGACTTAATGAGTATTTTTAATTTCTTCCATGTCTGTTGTTATGTCTCCCTTGTTTTACTGATTGTTTTTTCTTTCTTTCTTTTTTTCTTTTTTTTGTTTTTTTGAGACAGGGTTTCTCTGTATAGCCCTGGCTGTCCTGGAACTCACTCTGTAGACCAGGCTGGCCTTGAACTAAGAAATCTATATGCTTCTGCCTCCCAAGTGCTGGGATTAAAGGCGTGCGCCACCACCACCCGGGTTATTACTGATTCTGTTAATTGAGATACTGTCTCTGCCTTTTAGTCACTTTGGTTAAGTGTTTGTCTGTCTTGTTGCTTTTCTCAAAGAAGCAGCTCTTGGTTTTATTGATTCTTTCTATGGTTCTCTTTGTTTCTAATTGATTGATTTTAGTTTGAATATTTCCTGCTGCCTACTCTTTAGTATATTTGCTTCTTTTTCTAGAGCTTTCAGGTGTAAATTTAAGTCAAAAGCATGAGAACTCCTCAATTTCTTTATGAAGACATTTAATGCTATGAACTTTCCTCTTAGCACTATTTTCCTTGTGGCAAATACATTTGGGTATTTTGTGCTTTTATTTTCACTGAATTCCAGAAAGTCTTTGATTTCTTTCTTTATTTCTTCTTTGACCCAATGATTGTTCAGTAGATGTTCAGTTTACATGAGTTTATAAGCATTCTATTGTTTTTGTTGTTACTGAAGTGTAGTTTTAAACCATGCTGATATAATAAGAAGCAAGGGATTATTTCAATTTACTTGAATCAGTTGAAGCATGTTTTGTGACAAATTGTATGGTGAATTTTGGAAAAGGTTTCATGAGGTGCTGAGAAGAAACTATATTTTTTTTCTATGTTTGGATAAAATATTTTGTAGATATCTGTTAGGTCCATTTGATTCATAACCTCTGTTAGTTTTATTATTTATCTGCTTAGTTTTGGTTTAGATGACTGGTCCATTGGTGGGAATGGGATGCTGAAGTCTCTCACTCTTAATGTGTGAGGTTTAATGTGTGACTTAAGCTTTTGTAATATTTATTTTATGAATGCATATACTCATGCATTTGTGGCATTGATGTTCAGAACTGAGACATCATATTTGTGGATTTTCTCCTTGATGAGTATGAAGTTACTTTCCCATCTCATTTGATTACTTTTAGTTGAAACTTTATTTTATTAGGTATCAGAATGGCTACTTGAGCTTGTTTCTTGAGTCTATTTGTTTGGAAAACAATTCTCCTGGTCTTTACTCTGAACCATTGTCTATCTCTGTTGCTGAGGTCTGTTTCTTATATGTAGCAGAATGGTGAATCCTGTTTACACATCCACTCTGTTAACCTGTGTCTATTTATAGGTTAATTGAGTCAATTGATGTTGAGAGATACTAATGACCAATGAGTGTTTGTTCCTGTTATTTTGATATTGGTGATGGGGGTGGTGTATGTGTATATGTGTATGTGTGTATGTGTGTGTTTCTCTTCTTTTTGTTTTGCTGCAAAATTATTAATTTCTTGTGTTTTCTTGGGTGTAGTTAGCATTTTTAGGTTAGCCCTTTTTTTCTAGTATCCTCTGTAGGGCTATAAAGATATTAATGTGAAGATATTTAGTGTAAAGATATTGTTTAAATTTAGTTTTGTTATGGAATGTTTTATTTTCTCCATGTATGGTGATAGAAAGATTTACTGTGCACAATTGTCTGGGCTGACGTCTGTGGTCTCTTAATGTTTGCAAGACATCTGTCAGCCTTTCTGACTTGTAGAGATTTTGTTGAAAAGTATGACAATATTCTGATAGGTCTGCCTTTATATGTTACTTGGTCTTTTTCCCTTGTAGCTGTTAATATTTATTAATAATTATTGGTTCTGTCCATTTTGTATTTTGATTATTATGTGGTAATAGGATTTTCTCTTCTGATCCCATCTATTTGTTAGTCTGTAAGCTTCTTGTAAGTTTATATCCATCTATGTTAGAAAAAAAATTCTTCTATTATTTTAAGATATTTTCTTCTAGTGTATCTTTTACATCTGAGATTCTTTCTTCAATATATTGTATTCTGTTGGTAATGTTTGAGTTTGTACTTTCTATTCTCTTTTCTAGGATTTCTATCTCCAAGGTTGCCTCTGCTTGTGTTTTCTTTATTCTATCTAGTTCCATTTTCAGGTCTTGAATAGTTTTATTCATTTCCTTTACCTGTTTGATTCAATTTTCTCAGTTTTTTTGTTTTGTTTGTTTTGTTTTGTTTTTGTTTTGTTTTTGTTTTTGAAGACAGGGTTTCTCTGTATAGCCCTGGCTGTCCTGGAACTCACTCTGTAGACCAGGCTGGCCTTGAACTCTGAAATCTGCCTGCCTCTGCCTCCCAAGTGCTGGGATTAAAGGCATGTGCCACCACTGCCTGACTATCAATTTTCTCGTATTTTTAAGGGATTTATTTATTTCCTCTTTAATGACCTCTATCATCTTCATAAGATGAAATATAAGGTCATTTTCTTGCTTTAAGGTTTATTAGGATACCCAGGGCTTGCTGTAGTAGGGGAGATAGGTTTTGATAGTGTCATATTTCCCTGGCTTTTGTTGATTTTGTTCTTGCATTGGCCTTTAGCCCTCTGGTTGTCTTTGGTGTTGGCTAACCTGGCAGTCCCTGGTAGTAGCAGGTGTATGGGACTGCAGATATAGCTTGTAGTCCTTAAAGGCAGCAAGCCTTCAAGTATGTAGGCTGAGCTCTGGTTCAGGGAGTAGAGTATAGATCTGGGATTATAGGTATAGGTGTGGCCAAGAAGATGGAGAACAGAGGTGATGGGACAAACCCCAAGGCTTCTGGGCTTTTCAGGGTCCCAGCAGGTAGTAGATTAGGTCATGGGTATGTCATCTGTATGTTCTTAGTGGGAGTAGTCTTCTTGAAATCCAATCTGTGCTGTGGCCCCAGGAATGAAGTACAGATCCAGGAATGCAGAGAGAGTGGGTGTTATGTGAGTTTTACTGGGAATTTGTGAACAACTGTCTTTTCATCACGAAGAAGATACTAATGATAGGAAAAAAATAAATGATTCCATACAGTTTGCTGGAGAATGGATTTCTAAAGTTATTCATGGAGTATAGGTGAGAAGATAAGAAAGCTGCATCATGGATGGGTCCACAGCTCTAGCTACATTTGTAGTAGAGGATTGCCTAATCTGGAATCAATAGGAGAGGTGGCCCTTGGTCCTGTGGAGGCTTGATGCACCAGGAGGGATATTAGAGAGGTGAGGCTGGAGTGGGTGGGTAGGTAGGTGTAGGAGCACCCTCTTAGAGGCAAAGGGGAGAGAGAATCAGATGGGGGGTTCTGCAGAGGAGACATAGAAAGGGGAAAGTATTTGAAATGTAAACAAAATATTACAATAAAAAAGAAAATAATAAAAAACAAAAGTTTAATCAAAAAGAAAAAAAAGAAAAAAGAAAAAGAAAATTCCACCTTAAAACACACAAAAAAAAGCTTTATCACAGATTATCCCACTTCAGAATTGGTGTGCAGACTCATAGAAGTTGAATCTCTGACTTCCCTGCAAAAGTTATGAGCAGTATTCTTCCTCTAGAAAGAGTACTCTCTTTTCAGCAAGTGTTTACTACATTTATAGCCCTGGTAAGTGCGAGAGTGAATCATGTAACTTTCTGAGACTCCTGAATGGTACATCTAACCCTCTGTTTTGGAGATAATCCTACAATTTGTGGGAAATAGGAACACAATAATGTTCAGTGATTAAGTGTTTAATATTTTAAATACCTTCCAGAAATATATTTCTCAGGGTAGATGAATCACTTAACAGTTAAGAGTACTTATTGATCTTTCAGAGGACTGAGTTTAGGTTCCATAGTCACATGTAGGCCCATAACCATTTGAAGTGTAACTACAGTTATAGAGAATTCAACACCCTTTTCTGATTTATAAAGGAATCAGGTACATCATACCCATAGATGCATGCAGACAAATACACTTAGATATACATTATCTTAAAATACATTCCTATTTTAACATGCATGTTATTACATGTATAGATAGGTTGAGAAATCATATTTCCTCTTGCCCATACAACTTAGAATTCACACTAAAATGTCCAGAATTATACAGAAATACATAAATCTGTGTTTGTCAAAGTTCATGAAGCAATGGTGCCTTGCTTGTTTCAGAGATTAGAGTGGTATTATCATGAGAAGATTCATTCAGGGAAAGCCTATTTTTAAACTTAACTTAGTAATTTTTATAGTCTTATTCATAGCACTGTAGAAAAGTTCACATTTATTAGTAAGATTTGGTTTGAGACCTCAAATTACTGAAAAGGTCATATTTGACTCATAGCATGATATTTTAAAAACAGGTAAAAGAGAATAATGTAATGTTTTATATAATCAATATTCCCAATGTATGTCAGGAATCTATGTCAGTTGAGATGAGAAGGTAGATAAAGAGATACATGGAATGCTAGATAAAGGTGTAGCACAAATCCCTTCTACCTTTACATATTGGCTTAATTTAAGAGAATTGTGAGTTTAACAATAATTTCTATACTTGTCACTGTAAATAAGATACTTCACAAACATTTAAGCATAAAATATCCCAGTACTGGTTACTGCTCTAAGGAAGCAGTTGGAATTTTATTGAAGAGTGTCCAAAGACAGCTCCTTAATAGAATCCCAGGCAGTATTTGCTTAAGTTTGTCTATGTTCTAAGATAGGTGCTGAATTAAGTTTATTTTTAGTTACAAAATAGTCTCCCTGAAAGCAACACTTTACATTTATCTGATAGTTATTCAATATTCTGAATACTCAGAAGAATTGTCTGTCCTTAGTGTTCTTAGAATTTCTCCAGGCTTTTATTGCTTTAGAACATTAGGCTTTGGATCCATTGACTTGAGATTTATTATGTAGAATTATTTCTCAACATTAAGGAAGACTATAAAAGGCAAAGAAAAAGGTTATAAAGGGAGAAAAATAAATACATACTTTAGAGAATTGAAAGATAAAATTATCTTTATAACTGATTATATAAGCAACTCTAATAGGGGCATGATATTGGCAAAGGAGAGTTGTCCTTGCCCTGAGGTTCCATTGCTTCATTGGTGTTGTTTGGTGATGCTGGCTATAACTGTCTCTGCCCTCATTTTCTGAAGATCTGTACACTCTGGATATTTTCCCACCTACCCACTGTTAGTCTTCATGAACTAGGAAGTGTGTTCCTCCAACCTATTGGTCATTGTCATAAATATTTCATTTTCTCTTGGACGATAAAACAATTTTTTATTGCAGGTAATTTTAGCATCCCTTTCACGCTCTGTGCATTTTCCTCATCCTTTTAAATCACACTTTATACCTTTTAATGCTAATTATTTTCTGACTTGTTTCAATTGTTTTGGCTGTCATGCTAAGCTATTTTAATTTACATCTTATATTCATACTTGTATACATACTTTTCTAGCAAGATATTAAAGTAAAAAGTTGTGCTGGGGAATCTTAAAATGTGGGAGTAGTGATGTTCTCTGTTAAAAAGTGTTATTTTGGTCTGGATAAATAGTTTGAACATTTACAAAGAGTGCTGGTGAGTATTGACCCAAGAAAAAATGCATTAGATAATGTAGTAAATGTGAAATGTTACCTGGGTGGCTCTAGTTTTCCTACATGGAAGTATTTGCCCTTGTCTACCTCTGGAAGGCTGATACTTTAATGACATCATCAGGATGCTTTAGGATCTGGGTAAACTTAGTTTTACTTTATTCACAGAATATTTGATACTATTCAAGAGAAAAGTCTGAAACATTTTTTCCTCCTTTCTCCCTCTATGCCAAATTAATCTTACAGTAGACATTCCTATTTATGGGAGGTTCATTTTCTCTCAGCTGTGTTTTTAGCAAACTCTGATTGGAGATAAAAGAAAAAAATCTATACTTTATTCATGTCCACTACACTGTAGACAGTGCTTTCGATAAAATGACTGTGTTTGCCTCAGAAAAGCTGCATGTTGTGATACAGATTGTGTAGAACACAAGGAGGAAGGCAAAAGTTCCTATAAAGTATGTCAAGTGTAGAAGTACATGCTCTAAAGGTTGATAGCATGGCAAATAAGGCAACTGTAAGAGTATATACTATATTAGGAAAGGACATGATCATTTAGGTTTGATTAGAAAGGTTGGTCACCATTACAGTATGAGGAGATTAACCTTTCAAATGTATAAATTTATAAAGAAAGAAGAGTCAGCTTTTTTATTCAGGTATTTCTAAATAATACACAAGGCATAATAAATAAATGCATATGGCATAATACATAAAATACGAATAAAACCCAATCATGATCTTTAGTTCTCCTTTAACTTGATTACACTGTAAAAGTATCCCCTAATCTGGTGATGGTCCTATTTAACTTGGTTTTACTTTAGAAACTTATAAAGGCTATATAGACACTTCTAGCTTATAAATTGAAAGGCTGTGATTTGTCTGGTTATTTCTTATCGCTGTACAGTCACCATGACCAAATTGACTTGTAAAAGAAAACAGTTATTGAGACTCACAGTTCCAGAGGGTTAGAGGACATGACCACCATTAGGTGAGCATGGCAGCAGAACTGCAAGCATGCACTGGAGCAGCACTGATAGCATGCAAGCATGCACTGGAGCAGTATCTGAGACCTTACCTATGATTCGCAAGCAGGAGGCAGAAAGAAAGAGAACTAATGTGGTCGGCAGTAGGCTATAGGGACCTCAGAGCCCACCCTCAGTAACACACTTCCTCCAATCACACCATACCTCCTAATCATTCCCAAGTTATTCCACCAAGTGGGAGATAAATAGTCCATATATGAGCTTATGGGGGACATTCACATCCAAACTGCAACATAGGTATAAAACAATAATTAAAATTAGAAATTAAAGGTAATAAAGCAAGAGGACTTGAGTGCAAATCTACAGCACACACTTAAAAACCAGTAATTCTAGAATAAAGCAATTGTGCAGATGTAGGTCCAGATCTCTCTAGCCAACCATCATAGATAATGTCAACTTCAATTTAGTGAGAAAACCTGTCCCAAAAGCTAAGGTGGAAAGTAATAGAGGAAACACTACCATTGTCCTCTGGTGTCTGCATGTATTTATATAGATGCAATACACACACACAGGCAAACTCACTGTGCAAAACACATATAAATAAGGGTCAGTAAATAATAAAAGTAGTACTTGAATGCAAAAAGTCATTCCTACAGGAGAAATAAGAGGCTAATCAGAACCTGCTAGTAGAATATCTACTTGGTATGGTGCAGCAAATAAAGGGAATTCTGCCAGCATCACAATGTACACTCCATAACACTATGGGGTTTTTCAAAAGGAAACTTTCTTTTAATTTTTGTTCCTCTGTATTCAAAGTCAAATAAAAAAATGAAATTAGAGTACTACTATCAAGAACCATACTCATTTAGCTTGTTAGATGCTATCCAGAAGTGAGTAGTCTAAAATATTATGGCAATGTTTCAAGCAGTAAGGCTTGCATCAATGCCAGAATTACACCCTGGTGCCATCTTTTCACTTTTATCTTTAGTATAATATAACTATGGATATTCTCCAAATTAACTGACACGGAAAACTGCAAAGTGAGTATTGCTTTGATATTACTCTTTGCCAAATATCAATTATATTTTTCTGAAATATATAGTTGATTAAATGAGAATTAGAAGCCTAGTGCTTGAGCAGGATGCTGGAAATATTTCAATAGACAATGCCAATGCCATTGACTATTGAATAAAAACAACTGTAGTAAGGATTTTAAACATATAATATTCACCAATTAATCTACAGACCGTCTATCATTTCCATTACTCTGTCTTTTTTTGTGCCATTTAAATACCTGAGATAAAACATTCTTAAGTTTACTTTTCTGATTGCTTTCTTAAGACATAGAGTCATGTATAATATATACATTCATGTTATATTTGTATTTAAATGATAGATACATAATTTGGAGAAATTATTTCTACTGTTACCCCTAAATTCTTCCATATTGCTTTGTTAGAGTTTTTTCAGTATTCCTCTTGTACCTTCTCATTCCAGGATGATAGTTTGCCAGCTCATTTAATAGTCTAATTTCATTGTAAAACATCTTTCTTAGTGCTCATGTGTGTGTGTGTGTGT